>JAREIK010001026.1:0-17555 GCA_029783825.1 Sapria himalayana
TCCATCTATCTATCTATCGGTCTATCTATCAATCTATTATCTACCTGTCTATCTATATATTTCTATCTATCTATCTGTATATGTTTCAATATATCTACTTATCTATCTATCTATCTGACTATCTATTTATATGTATATATGTCTATCTATCTATATATCTATCGAACTATCTATCTTTCTGTCCATATGTTTATTTGTCTAACTATCAATCAATCTATTTGTCTATTTGTCTATTTGTATAGCTCTCTCTCTGTCTATCTATCTATCTATCTAACAATATGACTATCTTTCTATCTCACTATCTTACTATCTATCTATATGTTTATCTATGTGTATATCTCTCTGTATATCTGTCTATCTATCTATATATCTATTAGTCTATCTTTCTTTCTTTCTATTTGATTTTCTATCTATTTATCTATATATCTAACTATCTATCTGTCTATCTATCTATCTATTTATATAGTTGTCTATCTATCAATCTGTCTATCTATTATCTATCTACTTTTGATATTTTTATCTTTCTTTCTATCTATCTATCTCCCTATCTATCTCTCTATTTATCTATCTATTTATTGGTCTAACAATAAATCTATCTATTTAATTATATGACTATCTACATATCTACTTATCTGTCTATTTATCTAATTATCTATCTGTCTGTCTATCTATCTATCTATCTGCTTATCTCTCTATCTGTCATTCTATAAATATATATATAGGTCTTTCTTGTATATGTCATATGTCTATCTGTATTACTTTTTATCTAACTATCAATCTTTCTATGTATATATCTATCTGTCAAAAATCTTTCTATCTGTCAATCTATCTAACTATATATATATATATATATATATATATATATATATAATATTTATTTATTTATTTCTATATATCTCTATGTCTGTCTAACTATCTATCTATCACTATATGCCTATCTATCTATCAATTCGTCTATCTTTCTATCTCTCTATTTATATGTCTATTTTTTTAGCTGTCTATTTGACTATCTATCTATATGTCTATCTTTTTATCTATCTGTCTATCTATCTATATGTCTATCTATCTATAAGTGTATTTATTTTTCTATCTATCTATCTATCTATAAATTTATCTAGCTATTGTTTATCTGTATATATGTCTATCTATTATCTATCTATATTTAAATCCATCTGTCTGTATTTCTACGTATGTATCTATGTATCTATCTATTTTCTATCTATGTATCTTTCTATCTGTCATTCTGTCTATTTGTCTATCTTCCTATATGTCTATCTACCTATCTATCAATATGTCTATCTATCTATATTTCTATCTATGTATCTATCTATTTGTCTATCTATCTATTTGTATACTTATCTATCTATCCATCTAGTCAATATGTCTATCTGTCTATCTGCCTATCTTCCTATCTCACTATAAATTTATAAGTCTATATGTCTATCAGTCAATATACAATATGTCTATCTAACTATCTATCTATCTATTTGTCTTTTGATTATCTGTCTATATGTCTACATGTCTATCTGTCTATTATCTAGCTGTCTATCTATCTATCTATTTGTCTATATGACTATCTGTCTATCTATCTATTGGTCTATCTGTCAATCAATCTATATGTCCATATGTCTATCTTTCTATCTGTCTACTTGTATATCTATGAATCTATTTATCAGTCTATCTGTATATCTGTCTATTTGTCTATCTATCTATCTATCTGTCTATCACGATCTATCTGTCTATTTGTCTATCTATGTATCTTTCTATCTGTTAATCTCTCTATCTGTCAATATCTTTACATGTCTATTTATTTATCTATTTAGTTGTCTAGCTGTCTATATGTTTATCTTTCTATCAATCTATTTAACTATCTAACTTTCTATCAATCTGTCTATATGTTTAATTGTCTATCTGTCTATATGTCTATCTTTCTTTTTGTTTATCTATCTGAATGTCTATATGTCTATCTATCTATTGATCTATCACTCTATTTGTCTATCTATCTATATATTAGTCTATCACACAATCTATCTATCTATAAATCTATCTATATATTTATATCTCTATCTATGTATATGTCTATATGTATATCTTTATACTATCTTTCTTTCTTTCGTTATTTCTATGTATCTTTATATCTGTTAATTTATTTTTATATCTATCTATCTAACTAACTATATATATATATATATATTTCTTTCTTTCAATCTATCTGTCAATTTGTTTATTTACCTATCTGCCTATCTGTCTATCTGTCTATATTTCTATCTTTCTATTTTCTATCTATCTAAATATCTATCTATTTGTATATCTATTTATCTATCTATCTATTAGTCTATCATTCTATCAGTCTATATGTCTATCTATATATCTGTCTATCTTTCTATTTATCTATCTATCTCTCTATCTAGTCTATCTCTCTATCTGTCTATTTATCTATCTGTCAAACTATCTCTCTATATATCTATCTATCAGTCAATCTGTCTATGTGTCTATCTTCCTATCTAACTATCTGGCTATCTACGTGTCTAACTATATTTATATCTACCTATCTATTTATTTTTTAATCTGTGTATCTATCCATCTATCTATCTGTTTATATGTCAATCTATAAATCAATCTATCAATCTATAAATCTGTCTATATGTTAATTTGTCTATATATCTATCTGTTTATATTTCTAACTACCTATTTACCAATTGATTTATTTATAAATTTGGCTATCTATCTATCTCTCTATCTCTATATCTATCTGTGTATCTATATATTTAACTAGCTATGTTTCTATCTATCTATCTATTTATTTGACTATCTGTATATTTTTCTATCTATCTTTATATCTATCTATCTATATATCTATTTATTTGTCTATCTGACACTCTATTTATATTTCTGTGTATCTAACTATCTGACAATCTATCTTTCTATATATATATATATATATATATATATTATATGTCTACTTGTATATCTGCCTCTCTATCTAAGTATATATCTGTCTATTTGTCTATCTGTCAATCTATATATCTGTCTAACTTTTTATCTATTTATCTATCTATCTATCTATTTAGCTGTCTCACAATCTATCTATCTATCTATCATTATATATATATATATATATATATATATATATATATATATCAGTATATCTTTCTATCTATCTAGCTATCTATATATCTATCTATATATCTATTTATCTGTCTATCTGTCTTTTTAACTATTGTCAATTTATCTATCTACCTATTTGCCTATTTTTCAATCAATCAATCTATCTATCTATTTGTCTATCTGTCTATATGTCAATCTATCTATTGGTCTATCTATCAATTTATATATCTATCAATCTATTTATGTGTCTGTCTATCTATCTATATGTGTATCTATCTTTCTATTTATTAGCTATCTATCTATCTGTCTATCTATTTATCTATCTCGTTGTCTATCTGTCTATCTATTTATATGTCTCATTATCTATTTGTCTATCTATCTAACTATCGATATGTAAAATTCTATATATATCTATCTATATATCTATGTGTCTTTCTATCTATTTGTCTATTTCTTTATGTGTCTATCTATCTATCTGTCTATCTGTCTATCTATCTATCTGTCTATCTATCTATCTAACTATCTGACTATCTGACTATTAGTTTATCTATTTATCTATCTATCTGTTTATCTATCTATCTGTTTTTCTAACTATTTGAATATCTATCTATCTATATATGTATCTATCTATATGTATGTCTAACTATCAGTCTATATGTCTATTTGTTTATTTGTTTATTTGTCTATCTATCTATCGATCAATCTATCTATCAATCCATCTATCTGTCAATCTAAGTATTTATCAATCAATCAATCTATCGATCTATTAGTCTATATGTCTATCTATTAATCTACCTATCAATCTATTGTATATCTTTCCATCTATCTGTCTATCTATCTATCTACCTATCTGCCTATCTGTCTATCTATCTAATTATCTAACTATCTATCTCTCTATCTTACAATCTGTCTTCCTTTCAATCTATATAACTATCTAAGTTCCTAACTATCTATCTATCTACCTATCTGTCCATCTGACTATATGACTATCTTTTGATTGATCTATCTATTATTCAATCAATCTATCTATTTATCTATATTTTTTCTGTCAATCTATCTATCTGTCTATCTGTCTATCTGTCTATCTATCTATTTATCTATCTATCTATCTATATATTTGTTTATATGTCTATCTATCTATCTGTCTATAAGTCTATATGTCTATTTATATATAAGTCTATATGTCAATCTATCTATTAGTCTGTATGTCTATCTATCAATCTGTCTGTCTGTCATACTATCAATCAATCAATCAATTTGTCTGTTTATCTGTCAATTTGTTTATCTGTGTATTAGTCCATCTGTATATTTGTCTATCTATCTATCTCTTTAATTGTCTATCTGTCTATATGTCTATCTATCTATTTATCTGTCCATCTGTCTATTTTTCTATCTATCTATATATCTTTTATATATCTATGAATATTTCTCAATCTATCTAACTATCTATCTTTTTATCTATCCTTTTTTCTATCTGTCAATATGTCTATTTATCTATCTATTTATCCGTCTGTTTATGTATCTATTAATCTATATATATATCGATCTGTCTATCTGTCTATATATCTATTTGTCTATCTGTCTATTTATTTTATCTATTTGTCTATCTATCTATATATCTATCTATCTATCTAATTTTCTGTATATTTGCCTATTTGTCTATCTGTATATCTGTCAATCTATCTATATGTCTATCTAACAATTTGTCTATCTAACTTTTTGTCTATCTGTCTCTATCTATATCTATCGAAATGTCTATCTTTCAATCTTACTATCTGTCTATCTGTCTATCTGTCTATCTATATATCTATATATTTGTCTATATATCTATCTGTCTATCAATTTATATGTGTATCTAACTATCTATATATATGTCTATCTTTAAATCTATCAATCTATTTATTTGTATATCTATCTATTTATCTGTCTATGTGTTTCTATGTCAGTCTATCTATCAATCAAGCTATCTATGTATATATTTGTGTGTCAATTTGTCTATCTATCTATCTATCTATATATCTGTGTGTCAATTTGTCTATCTATCTTTCTATCTATCATGCTCTCTATCTATATGTCAATATGTCTATTAATCTTTATGTCTATCTATCTATCTAACTATCTTTTTATTTATCTATCTATTTGTCTATCTATCTGTAAATCTATCTATCTATCTATATGTTTATATGCCTTTCTGCTTACCTACCTATCTACCTATCTATCTATATACCTATCTTCCTTTCTGCTTATATATCTTTCCATCTTTATGTCTATCTATCTATCTATATATCATCAACAATCTGTCTGTCTACCTATCTAACTATCTATATGTCTATCTGTCTATTTGTCTATTTGTCTTTTTGTCTGTCTATCTATAAATATGTTTATGTATCAATCTGTCTGTCTGTCTGTCTATCTATAAATATGTTTATGTATCAATCTGTCTGTCTTTCTGTCTATTTATCTATCTATGTATCTTTCTATTTGATTATTAGTCTATCTATCTGTATATCTAAATATATGTCAAAGTATCTATCTATATATCTATTTATCTAACTATCTATAAGACTATATGTATATCTATCTATATATCTATCTGTTTATAACTCTATGTATCTATATGTCTATCTTTCTATCTATCTATCTCTCTCTCTATCTATATGTTTATCTGTCTATTTGTGTATCCATCACTATATATGAATATCTGTCTATATGTATATATGTCTTTGTTTAAAAATCTATCTGTCTATCTGTATATCTATCTATATTTCTTTATATCTATATGTCTATCTTTTTATCTATCTTTCAGTTTTCCTTTCTTTTTGTCAATTTATTTATCTTTCTATATGTTTATGTGTCTATTTGTCTATCTATCTCTCTATATATCAATCTATCTATGTATGTATATGTCTATATGTCTATATGTCTATATGTCTATCTGTCTATATGTCTATTTGTCTATCTGTCTATCTGTCTATCTGTATATCTGTCTATCTGTCTAACTCTCTATATATCTATCTAACTATCTATCTATCAATCCATTTATTTATCTAATAATCAAAAATTCAATAAATAAATAAATAAATAAACCAATCAATCTATATATATATATATATATATATATATATATATATATATATATATATATATATATATATATATATATATATATATATTTAGCTATTTTCAATGTATCTATCTATCTTTCTATATATCTATGTATCTATCTAACTATTTAACTATCTTTCAATCTATCTATCCATCTTTCTATCAATCAATCAATCATTCAAATAATAAATAAATAAATCAATCAATATATATATATATCGATATATCTAACTGTCTATCTGTCTCACTATCTACCTATCTATCTATCTGTCTTTATATATATATATTTCTATCTATCTATTCATCTATATGTCTATCTATCTATAAATCTATCTATAAGTATATCTGTCTATCTGTCAATCTATCTTTCTATCTTTTTATTTGTCTATCTGTCTCATTTTCTATCTATCTATCTTACTATTTATATATTGTCTATCTATTTGTTTATCTATCTATATGTCTATCTATCTATCTTTCTATCTATATGTCTACCTACCTATCTTTTTATATATCTCTCTATCTATCTTCCTATCTACCTATCTATCTGTCATTCTATCTGTATATGTATCTATCAACAAATCTATATATATATATATATGTCTATATAATAATCTATGTATATATCTTTATGTCTATTTGTTAACCATCTATCTATCAATATATCTATTATCTATCTATCCATCTATCTATCTATCTATCCTTCAATCAATAAATTAAACATTTAATCAATTTATCTATTTATTGATCTATATATATATATATATATATATTTCTATCTTTCTATCTATCTATCTATTTATCTATCTGCCTATTTGGCTATCTGGCTATATATCTATCTATCTCTCTATCTATCTATTTATCTATCAATATATAAATCTAACTATTTATCTAACTCTTTATCTATCAATCAATCAATCTATCTATCTATCAATCGGTAAATCTATCTTTTTGTCTATTTATCTGTCTATCTGTCTTTATATCTATATGTCTATCTATTTATCTGTCTCTCTATCCACCTATATTTTTATCTATTTGTCTATTTTATATCTAACTATTTATCTATCTATCTATCTAACTATCTATCTATCTATCAATCTATCTATCATTCAATCATTCAATCAATAAATCAATCAATCAATTTATCTCACTATATACCTATCAATTATCTACCTATCTATCTATCTTTCTATATATCGATCTAACAATCTATCTAACAATTTATATATCTATCTATCTATCCATCTATCTATCGATCATTCATTCATTCATACAATAAATCAATCAATTAATGAATCTATCTATCTATATATTTATCTATTTATCTATCAATCTATCTTTATAAATATCTATCTATCTATCTTTATAAATATCTATCTATCTATCAATAAATATATCTATCTGGCGATCTCGCTAGGTGGCTATTTATCTATCTATCTATTTGTCTATCAATCTATCTGTTAAAAGATAAATCTATGTATCAATCTATCTATTTGTCTATCTATCTATCTGTCTATTTGTCTCTCTGTCTACCAGTCAATCTGTCTGTTTATCTATCTGTCTAACTGTTTATATTTCTATCTATCTATATATCTATCAATAAATCTGATTATATGTATATCTGTCTATATGTCTATCTATTTTATATTTATCTATGTGTCTATTTATCTTTCAGTCTATCTATGTATCTTTCTATCTATCTATTGTCTATCTATCTGTCTATCAATCTATATATCTATCTATCTATCTTACTGTATATCTTTCTATCTATATATCTATCTATCTATTTATCTATCTACCCATCTACCTAAATGCCTATCAATCTATCATTCTATCTGTCTAGCTGTATATTTATAAATCCATATATATGTCTATCTAACACTATGTATATATCTATATGTCTATTTGTCTAACTATCTATCTATCTAAATATCTATCTATCTATATATATATATCTATATATCTATATATCTATATATCTATCTATCCATCTATCAATCATTCATTCATTCAATCAATAAATTAATCATTTAATCTATTTATCTATTTGTGTATTTATTGTCTATCTATCTATATATCTATATATCTATCTATCAGCCTATTTAGCTATTTGGCTATCTATCTATGTATCTATCTATCTATGTATCTATCTATCTAAATATCTATTTGTCAATCTATTTTTATGACTAACTATTTATCTATCTATCTATGTATCTATATATCTATAATTAAGTTTATATGTCTATCTATTTATCTTTCTATTTGTCTATCAATCTATTTGTCTATCTATATGTCTCTCTATATATGTCTAACTATGTATTTGTCAATCTACCTATCTATCAATTTATCTATATATTTTTTTTCTATCTATTTGTATATATGTCTATCAGTTTATATATAAATATGTCTTTATCTCTATATGTCTATCTAACTATCTATGTATATATCAATATGTGTATCTATCTAACTATCTAATTATTTATCTATCTATCTATCTATCTATCTATTTATTTGTCTATATATCTATATGTCTAACAATCTATCCATATATCTATCAATCAATCTTGCAATCTATATATCTATTTGTGTATATGTCAATCTGTCTATCTATATATCTACCTCTTTATCTATCTATCTATCTATTTGTGTATCTATCAATCAATCAATCAATCATTTTGTATATGTGTCTACTTATCTATCAGTCTATTTGTGTACCTGTCTATATGTTTATCTGTCAATCAATCAATCGATCTTTCTATCTATCTATTTATCTATCTATCAATCTGTCTATCTATCTATCTTTCTGTCTATCTCTCTCTCTCTGTCTATCTATATATTTGTATTTCTATTAATCTATCTATCTATCTATCTTTTTATAAGTCTATATGTATATATGTCTATCAATCATTATGTCATTCTATCTATTTGACTATCTATTTATAAGTCTATTTATATATCTGTCAATTTGTCTATCTGTATATTTATAAATCTATCTATCCATTTATTTGTCCATATATATATTTGTCTATCTATCTATCTCTCTATTTGTATATCTGTCTATCTATCAATCTATCAATCAATCTATCAGTCTATCAGTCTATCTTTGTATCTATATATCTATATATCTATCTATTTACATATCTAACTATTTGCCTATCTGTCTATCTTTCTATGTATATTTCTCCATCAATCTATCTAATTATTTATCTATCTATTTGTCTATCTATTAATCTTTTTATGTGTCTATCTGTTCATTTATCCATTTGTCTATCTATCTTTTTTCTATTTTTCTATCGATTTATCTGTCTATCTATCTGTCTATCTATCTTTCTGTCTGTATATCTATCTATCTTTATGTATATCTGTCCATCTATTTATATGTATATCTATTTATTTGTATTTCTATTTATATGTCTATCTGTTTGTCTATATATCTACCTATCTTCTTATAATTTATAAGTTTATAAGTCTATATGTCTATTTGTCAATCTGCCAATCAATCTATCTATCTATGTGTTTGTCTATCTTTTGTTTATATGTCTATCTCTCTAAATGTTTATCTTCTATCTATTTATCTATTTGCATGTCTATCTATTTATCTATCTATCTGTTTATTGTCTATCTATCCATCTATTTGTCTCTCTATCTTTAAGTTTATCTAACTATTTGTCTATCTGTCTATCAGTCTGCTTGTCTATCCATCTATTTCTCTTTTCTCTATCTATCTATATGTATATCATATATATATATATATATATATATATATATATATATATATATGTCTCTCTATCTATCTGACTATTTGTCTGTCTATCTATCTATCTCCTTATCTATCTATCTGATTATCTGTCTATCTATCTATCTATATATCTATTTGTTTATTTGTCTATCTATCTAAATATTTGACTATCTATCTATCTATTTGTCTATCTATTTATCTGTCTATCTATCTAACTATCTATCTGCCTATATATCAATTTATTTATCTATCTATCTGTCTATTTATCTATCTGTGTATCAGTCTTTTTATCTATCTGTTTATCTGTCTATCTATCTTTCTGTATATATATTTATATATCTGTCAATCTGTATATCGGTCTATCTATCTATCTCTCTATCTTTTTATCTATCTATCTATATATCTTTTTGTCTATCTATGTATTTATCTATCTAACTATCTATAAGCCTATATACTTATCTGCCAATATGCATATCTTCTTAACTGCTTATCAGTCTATCTATCTAATTATCTATCTTTCTATCTATCAATCTATTTATCTGACTATTTGTCTATCTGTCCATTTGTCTATTTATCTTTATATCTACATGTCTATATGTCTATCTATATATTTGTCTATCTATCTATATGTCTATATGTCTATCTTTCTATATGTCTATATGTCTATAAATATAAGAAAATGTTCAATTAGCTCTTTAATTTAAGCTAGGTTCAATCCATAGCTAAATTGTAAGGGATTAGCTAAGGAATAGCAAGGAATTTCTAATTTTTCTTTGAAATAAAAATTTTAAACGAATTAGCGAGGGATTAAAGATGGAATAGCCACGTAAATTCTGCACAATAAAAAGTGGAGAATTTAGTGACGAATTTAGCGATAGAACATCCCTAGCTAATTAAATCCGGAAAATAGCGACGAAACTTTTCTTGCTAATTAAATCCAAAGTATAACGACGAATTTAGCGACCGACCATTTCTTAGCTAATTACATCTGGAATATTGTGATTGATTTAGTGAAGGAATTTCTCTTGTAAATTAAATCTAGAATATAGCGATCGATTTAGCGACGGAGATTCCCTAGCAAATTAAATTTGGAATATAGTGACGAATTTAGCGACTGAAATTCCCTAGCTAATTACATCTAGAATATAGCAACGGATTTAGAGACAGAATTTCCCTAGCTAATTTCATTTGGAATATAGCGACTAATTTAATGATGAAATTTTCCTAGCTAATTTCATTCGGAATATAGCGACTGATTTAGCGATGGAATTTTCCTAGCTAATTTAATCCGTAAAATAACGACGGATTTAGCGATAGAATTTTTCTAGCTAATAATATCTGAAATATAGCAACGGATTTAGCGACCAAATTTCCCTTGCTAATTACATCCTAAATATTATGACGGATTTAGCAAGGGAATTTCCCTTGCCAATTATTTAATTTTTTTAATTTATTATTTGTTTTAATATTTTATTTAATTTTGTTTATAAAATGTATGTTATGGTCTATAGATGAGCAATCCTTGAAAGACACATTCTCCATGTAAAATAATAAAAAAATTACAAATAAATGATTTTAAAAATAAAAAAATACAAAAAAATTATATTAAATAAGGACTAAAATAACTATTTTAATTATTATAAATTTTCTAAAATTTTTAATTAATAAACTTTAAAATTTGTATTAAAGTAATATTAAATAATTAATTCTATAATTAATAATAATTTTTTAAGATATTTTAAAAATTAAATGAACGTATATTAAAATTTATACTAATATAAATGTAAAATAATTCAATGTATGATTAAATAGAAAATATTTTTAAAAATATCTGAATTTACAAATAAACTAGTAAATATTAATATTAATATAATTATAAAAAAATTATGATTATAAGAAACTTTTTAAAAAATAATTAGTACAAAATTTGAAAAATCTTGAATTATAATAAAAATTAAAATTTTTTCATTAAATTTTTAAAAAATAAATTAATATTCAAAAAAAATACATAGATGGTTGCCCCTACTAAATTTTATAAGAATTAAACAATTGAGTAATATTTTTGCTATTATCTTTTGATAATCAGTCTTTATTAAAATAATATATTTAAATTTTTAAAATATCTTCTCACTTTAAGTAATTTTTAGTATTTTAAAAATTATAAATGATATCAAATAATATGAATTTTTATGCCTTTAAAATTTTTTCATATTATCTTCATAAAAATTAATATGAATTCTTAAAAATTTATAACCATAAAATATATATATTTATATATTTTTTTAACATAAAGAGTAATTTATAACTCTTAGAAGAGTGGCTAGAAGATAAATCATCTTTTCATGGATGTCTTATTATATGAAGTTTGTAAATTTTGTAGCTATTTAATTTTTTTTTATTAAAGGCTAAACCTTTATTTTTTGAAATTGTTTTTATATTTATTATTTTATTAATCTTATAATGAAAAATTGTAATGTGTTTGTTTTTCATGTGTACCTTGCTACACAAACATACATTTTGTTGAAAATATTTTGATAATAAATAAAAAAATGTGTCTTTTTGTATTATATATTTTTATTGTTTATTTAATGTTTTTATAATGAAAAACATTTTGGTAATTTTAGTAATTTTGGTAATTTTAGTTACTTGTTATCATGACTCGAGAGACATCTCTAAGAAGCACCTATGTACTCTGCAGTTGGCCTCTATTTCTCAACACCGATGCATCAAACCCTAATCGAAGAGTAAGTGGGAACTTCTTATTGATTTGAGGTATGTTTTCTGCCCTAATTCTTCATTGATTATCTTAATTCAAGAGTGTGTGTTTTGATTCTGTTATTTTTTATTTCGAAATTCTTATTCATTAATCAGGTGTGCTTGGATTACTTATATAAACTGATTTGTATACATACTTCATGCATGTGTGATATAATGTGTTCTCATTGTATGGATGTTGATGGTGCACAGTAGGTATGCTGACTAGATTTCCATGTTTTTTCCACTCGACAGTTTTGTGATTTTCGACGTTAATCACAAAATGGATGTTGGTGTTGTGGTGAGTAGTGTCTATATAACAACATATTAATTATTTAAATAATAAATTATGTAAATATGATGATCCCAAGAGTAATAACACATAAATATATAAGTGTATTTTACTATATCTATAACTATAAAAATAGTATACATAAACATAACTATATATAAATATAAAAACATATATTTAATATACATATATATAGATATATAACTATATATAAATGTATTTAACAATATGTATATCAACATAAAACTATATATACATGTATTTATCTACATCAATACCTATACATAGCCATATGTCTAAATATATATAATTAAATGAAAAACTATATATAACTACATCTACAACATGTATAACTACATGCTTCAAAAACTTAATATCCATTCATATTATTCATCTCATTCATACATGTTTTTTTTGGATATTGTATAAATCTTTATCATTTTTCCATATATTTATGGAACTTAATTTTAATTTTTTCAACCTTATATGTATTTTATTGTATTATTATATGTATGTATAAATCATTATGATTTAATATGTCTAGGGTTTGTATTTTGTTTCATTTAATATGATTTAACTAAAATTGATTTCTAATAAAATATTCATTTCTTAAAATTCATGTTGTAAATTTCAAAATAAATAATATTAATGTTTACGTAATTAAATATTATAAAAAAATTTTAAAAAATATGTGATGTAGTTTCAATTTACAAAGATAAAATTTTAGAAATAAAATTTATTTACAAAATAAAATTTGTACCTCTTAATATGCAATATGTTATATTTATTATAAATAAACAATGCTTGAAATGTTTTTATTAATTACAAAAAAAACATTGTCATGTATTCAATTTGAAAAAAAAAATTTTAAAATAATTATTTAAAAAACAAATTCATATATTTATATGGTCATTTATAGATTTTGAATAAAATAAAAAAGATAAGTACTTGTAGGAAAATTTACTCATATATCTATATGGTAATTTGTTTTGTTTAAACATAATTAAAGAAATAATTGATTTTTTAGAAAACATTAAAGGCATGTATTTATATGTACTACATTATATTTGTTTGAATATTAAAGTTTCTAAAAATTTATTAATAATAATAAATAATAGGTATAAATTTATCATAGACATTAATATTTTATTAAAATAAGTATATAGAAAAACAAAAACAATATTATCTATTTATGAATTATATTTTCATTTTTAACATAATTATAAAAACAAAATAATTTACAATAATGCCAATTTCATTTAAATGAGGATAATTATAGGTATTTTAATATAAATATTAAAAAAACAACTATTTGACTAAAATAGAAGCTTATATATTAAATCATAATTTCATTTTACTCATTAATATGCATCACAAACACACACACACACACACACATAATAGTTTGATGTGTAACTTTAAAAATACATTACGTATATAGGTATATGTGTGTGTTTGTGTGGGTGTACAGTAGTATATGCATGCATACAAGTATATACACACTACTTTGAAAATGTAGATACATGTGTGAATATATACAAAAGTACAAAAATGTGTATGTTGATATATTATGTATAGTAATGTATATGGATGTATAAATATGTGTGTGTGTGTATGTGTGTGTCGGGTAGTGTATATGCACATATATATTTATGGATATATACTTGTATGTATAGTTATATATACAAGTATATACACACTTCACCTCAAAATTTGATCAGAGTACTACTTGAAATATTAAGGTTCATTCAATACTAAGTACCATGGAGTTACATTTTCATTCAATACTATAATTTGTTCAAATAAAAAAAATATATCTAATATCTTCTTCAACAACTCTTCTATCTTATTTTTCTAGTCTTGATAAGCTATTTTCAATTTTGATTATATGTATATTTCTTATCTAATATCTCTAGTTCAAACTATTGTAAAAGTAAAATTCATCAAATCAATCTAGATCTGACAACTTTCTTTTCTAAGAGATATTTGATTATAGAATATTTAGTATATACTAGGACTTTGGTTCCCACTAAATATTATATTAACTTGCCAAAAAAAAATGATTGTTGATACAAGTTCTTTCTCTATAGTGGTGTAATTCAATTGGGCATTTGAGAGTGTGTTGTTATCATTTTATATGATAACAACACAAAATTTTAAAATTGATAGTGTGTTGTTATTTAATTTTTTAATTCATAATTTTAAATTTTTTATATACTAGGTATGTATGTATATATTTTGTATATACTTTATGTATATATGTATCTAAACAAAAATTTCTATTTATCTACAATGTGTATATTTATATATTCAATACGAGTGTATATACACATTGTATGTACATTCTATATAAATTATGTAGGTATTTTGTATATTATAATACACAATAATTATATTATGTGTATAAATAGATGCATATAACAATTAAAACATCTATGTTATGTATAATATGTTGATATAATGTTGCAATCATGCTTAGCACTTGCCACCTGCATACATTGTCTAGGGGACATGGCACATAGGAGTCAATGGTCCAAGGCCTGGGCCCTTGTGAGGTGAACCAGTTGCCATGACCAAGCCATGACGAGGGCATGCATGTCTTTCCTGGTTCAGACCCAGGCTATTCTAGGTTGGGCACGTGCTGGGCCAGGCAAAAACTATTCTCATCTTATCTATCTATTTGTAAATCTGTCTATCTATCTATCTATCTATCTTTCTATATGTCTATCTATAAATTTGTCAATATGTCTATCTATCTATCTATGTATATGTCTATATGTCTATCAGTATAACAATCTAACTATCTATTTAACTTTCAGTATATCTGTCTATCTATCATTCTATCATTCTATCTTTCTATCTGTCAATCTGTCTGACTATATATATATATATATATATATATATATATATATATATATATATATATGTATGTATCTTTCTATCTATCTTTCTCTCTATATTTCTATCTATCTGTCTATCTGTCTATTTATCTATTTTTCTATATATCTATCTATCATTATATATATCTTTCTTTCTTTATTTCTATTTGTTTTTCTGTGTATCTGTCTATATGTCTATCTATCTATCTATGTATTTAACTATCTATCTATGTATATATATATATATATATATATATATATATATATATATCAATCAATCAATCTATCTATCTATCTAATTGTCAATATATATCATTCTATCTGTCTATCTATTAATTTGTCTATATGTCTATCTATCTATCTTTCAATCTTTCTATTTATATAGTTATATATCAATCAATCTATCAATTTGCCTATCTACCTATCTGGCTAGCTGCCTATCTACCTATCTATCTATTTATCAATATGTCTATATATCTATCTATCTATCTATCTATCTATTTGTCTATCTGTGTATATAACTATTTATCTATCTATTAATCTATTTGTCTATCTATCTATCTATCTATATAGTTGTCTATCTATATATCTATCTATCTGTCTATCTATCTATCTATCTATCTATTTGTATATCTCTCTATCTATAAATTTTTGTATATGTCTATTTACCGATCTATTTATATTTCTATATTTTTATCTATTTAATTATCTATCTATCTAACAATCTATTTGCATATCTATCTATCTATCTATCTAACTATCTATCTATCAATCTATCAATCTGTTTGTCTATTTGTCTTTTTGTCTATCTATTTATCTATTTGTATATCTCTCTATCTATATGACTATCTATCTATCTATCTATATATCTATCTCTCTATCTATCTATATTTCTATCTATCAATCTATCTATTATTCGATCTATTTATTTTTCTTTCTATATATTTTTATATTTATTAATCTGTCTATCTGTCTATCTGACTATCTGTCTATCTATCTATCTATATATGTATCTATCTATATGTCTATCAATCAATCTATCTATCTATCTATTTGACTATCTGCCTATCTGTCTATCTATTTATCTACCTATTTGTCTATTTGTCAATCTGTGTATCAGTCTTTTTGTCTATCTATATAAATTTATCTGTCTACCTGTTTATCTATCTATCATCTATCTATTTAAACTATGTTATCTATCTATCTATCTTTTGGTCAATAAACCTTATCTATCTATCTATCTTTTGGTCAATCTACCTATCTATGATCTGTATATATTTCTATCTTTTATCTGTCTATCGGTCTATCGGTCTATTTATCTCTCGTCTAGCTCTCTATCTGCCTAACTACATATCTGCCAATCTGCATATCTGCCTATCTATCTAAAGTATCCTAACTATCCTTTCTAGTCTATTTGTACATCCAACTATCTGTCTATCTATCTATTTGGCATTCTATTTTTATGTCTACCTATATATATGTCATTATATCTATCTCTCTATCAATCTATATGTCTATATGTCTATCTATATATTTATCTATCTTTATGTCTATTTATCTATCTATCTATCTGTCTATCTCTCTACCTTTTTATCTATTAATTTGTCTATATGTTTATCTATCTATCTATCTATGTATATGTCAATATGTCTATCATTATAATTGTCTATCTCTATATCTA
>JAREIK010001026.1:21907-139288 GCA_029783825.1 Sapria himalayana
CAGCAGAAAAGATGGTGACAAGAGGAGCTGGGGGAAAGAAAGCAATGTCAATTTAATTGATAGATTATACTTTATGCACAATATATATGTATGTATGTATATATTGAAGTTTTATCCCGTAAAATCTAGTTGCAAATTTCTTGTACCTTTGTTTGCAGGTTCGATGCAATTTTGAACAAACAAAGATGATTTTTGAAGCCCTTGTTATGGTGTTTGTTCGTATTTTTTTATGCTTATGATAGAATATCTAATTGTTTGATGTTCATTCTCCATAATAGATATTTACACTATATTTTATGTAAATACATATACATATATATCAGTATATATGAATATGTACATATATACCATAAAATGAGTTTCGTCTGCATTTCAGCTGGCTTACAAAAAGTTTCAGAAGGGGATCTACAGTTCAACACTGATGATCTAGAGATGCTCCAACTGCACATCTACTCCAGCACCTACATTAGCAGTTGCAGCAACCACATTAGGGTTAGCAGTTAGCAGATAGCTCTACCTAGTACCCGACATCTCACCAAGCGGAATAGATACATCTCAGCATAATGATTATGAAACTAGATTGGTGATTGAGTGTATTAGACACTTTTTTTATGTCTAAAACATGGATTTTGGAATTCATGTTTTTATTTTTCTTGACTTATTTACTATATATATGTAGTATATATATTAGTTTGCTTGATTTAATTTGCATTTCTTTTGTTTTGTAATCTTAA
Source organism: Sapria himalayana (assembly GCA_029783825.1). Lineage (NCBI taxonomy): Eukaryota > Viridiplantae > Streptophyta > Magnoliopsida > Malpighiales > Rafflesiaceae > Sapria > Sapria himalayana. The sequence goes on from JAREIK010001026.1 coordinate 22,642, forward strand.
TATATAAAGTATATAAGCGATATAAAACTCAAAAAATATATATTTAAAAATTAATTTACCGACCAAATTGACACCAAAAACCAACCAAAATTCATTAATATCAAAGATCGGTAAAGGTCACCAAATGGTCGGTAATACTTATGGAGACCAATTATCGATAATGATATTAAAAAATTTTTGGTCGGTTTTTAGTCCCAATTTCATCAGTTATCACTCTTCATTTGGAGACCATTTGTTGATCTAATACTTTTGGTGAGAAAAAAGTCCAGAATATAGTCGATAATTTATTTTCAGTAAATGGTCAATAATAGTCGGTAATTTACCGACAAACTTATTATTGTCGACAAAAAAATTGCCGGCGAGAACAATTGCAACTAAATAATTTGGTCGGCAAATGGTCAGTAATAGGGGTTTTTGTCCAAAAAATAACTAATTACCGACAAAATAATTGGTCAGTAATTCAGTAAATTTTAGTAGTGAGAGAGATAGATAGACAATTATATAGAAAGAAATATAGATATTTAAATAGATAGATAGAAAGACATATAAACATATTTATTGATATACAGCTAGACAAATAGATAGATAGATAGATAGACAAACATATCATTTAGATAGATAGACAGGTAAATAGATAGATAGATATAAAGATACAATGATAAGAAAAATAGACAGATTGATAGATAGACAAATAGATAGAGACATATAGATAGATAGATAGATAGGTAGGTAGATAGCCAGATAAATAGATAGCCATATAGACAAATAGACATATTGACTGATAGACTGATAGATAAACAGAAAGATAAATAGATAGACAATTAGGTAGATAGACAGATAGATAGATAATCAAATAGATAGCTAGATAGATAGATATATATATATAAAGATATATATACAAATATAGAATAGATAATAGATAGATAGATAGATAGAATGATAGATAGATAGATAGACACTAAACTGATAGATAGATAGATAGGTAGATAGATAGATAGATAAGAAATAGATAGATAGATAGATAAATAGATACATAGATATATATATATAATATATATATATATATATATATATATATATATATATATATATTATATATATAGTCAGACAAATAGACAGATAGAAAGATATATTGATAAATAGACAGATACACAGAAAATTAGATAGATAGATAGATAATAGTTTATATTGATAGATATATTGACATACATAAATAGATAGAAAGATAGACATATAAATAAATTTATGGATAACAAATAGAGATATAGACAAATAGATAGATAGATAGACATATAGATAGATAGATAGATAGATAGACATATAGACATATAGACATATAGATAGATAGACAGATAGATATAAGACATATATATAGGTAGCATAAAATAGATAGGCAAATAGATAGATAACAGAAAGTCAAATAGACAAATAGATAGAGAGATAGTTAGATAACTAGATAAATAGATAGATAGCAGATATGCAGATTGGCAGATATGTAGTTAGGTAGATAGAGAGTTAGACAGATAGGTAGATAGACTGATAGACTGATAAAAAGATAGAAAGATATACAGATAGACAGATAAGTAGATTCAGCAAAAGTCAGATAGATGGATAGATAGATAATTTGTTAGTTAGATAGATATATAGATATACAAATAAACAGAAAGACAGACAGATAAATAGATAAATAAACAGATACATAGATTGACAAATAGAGAAATAGGTAGAGAGAATATAGACAGATAGATAGATAGACAGATTTGCAGATAGACAGATAGATAGATAGGCTGATAGACATATAGATAGATACACAAATAGATAGATAGATAGATAGTCAGATAGTCAGATAGATAGATTGATAGATTGATAGATATAAAAATAGATAGAAAAAAAAATAAATAGATAGAATAATAGATAGATAGATAGACATATAGATAGATAGAGAGATAGAGATATAGATAGATAGATAGATAGACATATAGATAGATAAATAGATAGATATACAGATAGACAGATATACATATAGATAGATAGACAATAGACAAATAGACAAACAGATAGATAGATAGATATATAGATAGATAATTAGATAGATAATACACAAATAGAGTGTTAGATATATAGATAATTATATAGATAGAAATATAGAAATATAAATAGATCTATAAATAGACATATACAAAAATTTATAGATAGACAGATATACAATAGATAGATAGATAGATAGATAGATAGACAGATAGATAGATAGATAGATACATAGATAGATAGATAGATTTGATAGATAGATAGATAGGTAAATAGATTAATAGATATATAGATAGTTAGATACATAGATAGAAAAATTGTTAGATAGATAGATAGACAGATAGATATATAAACATTTAGATAGATGATAAGTATATAGCCAATAGACAGATAGGTAGATAAACAAATAGATAGATTAAGTGATAGATAGATATTAATATAAGATTGATAGACAGATAGATAGACAAATAAACAGATAGACAAATAGACAGATAGACAAATAGACAAATAGATAGATAGAAAAATAGAAAGATATATATATTGACAATTAGATAGATAGATAGATTGATAGATATATATAAATAGATAGATAGATAAATAGATAGACATATAGACAATACATAGAAAAACATAGAAAGAAAGATAGCTAGATATAATGATAGATAGATAGATAGATATATATACAAATAGATAGATAGATAGATAGGCAGAAAAGACAGAAATATAGATAGAAAGATAGAAAGATACATAGATATATATATATATATAGTCAGACAGATAGATAGAGAGTATGATAGAATGATAAAATGATAGATAGACAGATATATAGAAAGTAAAATAGATAGATGATTGTTATACTGATAGACATACAAACATATACAGATAGATAGATATACATATAGACAAATTTATAGATACAAAGAAAGATAGATAGACAGATATATAGATAAATACAAAGATTAATAGATAGACAGATAGATAGATAATAAAAAGATTGATAGATAGACAGATAGACAATTTGGTAGATAGATAGATAGATAATCAATAGATAATAGATATATAAAAAGATATACAAATAGACAGATAGAATGATAGATAGATAGATAGATAGACAGATAAATAGATAAACAAATAGACAAATAGATAGTAGATAAAAAGATAGACACATAGATAGATAGATACATAGATACATAGATACATAGATAGATATATATATATATATATATATATATATAACAAACAAATAGACGGATATATAGATATATTGATAAATAGACAAATACATAGAAAGTTAGATAGATATAGAGATAGACAATTATAATGATAGACATATTGACATATACATAGATAGATAGATAGATAGACATATAGACAAATTAATAGATAGAAAGGTAGAGAGATAGACAAATAGATAGATAGATAGACATAAAGATAGATAAATATATAGATAGACATATAGATTGATAGAGAGATAGATATAATGACATATATATAGGTAGACATAAAAATAGAATGCCAAATAGATAGATAGACAGATAGTTGGATATACAGATAGATAGAAGATAGTTAGATAATTAGATAGATAGGCAGATATGCAGATTGGGATATGTAGTTAGCCAGATAGAGAGCTAGACAGATAGATAAATAGACCGATGGACAGATAAAAAGATAGAAGATATACAAATAAATAGATAGGTAGATTGACCAAAAGAGATAGATAGATAGATAGGTTTATTAACCAAAAGACAGGTAAACAGATACATAGTAAATAGATAGATGATAGATAGATAAACAGGTAGACAGATAAATTTATATAGATAGACAAAAAGACTGATACACATATTGACAATAGACAATAGGTAGATAAATAGATAGACAGATAGACAGATAGTCAAATAGATAGATAGATAGATTGATAGACATATAGATAATACATATATAGATAGATAGATAGACAGATAGTCAGATAGACAGATTAATAAATATAAAAATATATAGAAAGAAAAATAAATAGAGCGAATAATAGATAGATTGATAGATAGAAATATAGATAGATAGAGAGATAGATATATAGATAGATAGATAGATAGTCATATAGATAGAAGATATACAGATAGATATATATATAGATAGATAGATAGATAGACAAATAGACAAATAGACAAACAGATAGATAGATTGATAGATAGATAGTTAGATAGATAGAGATAGATATGCAAATAGATTGTTAGATAGATAGATAATTAAATAGATAAAAATATGAAATATAAATAGATCGGTAAATAGACATATACAAAAATTTATAGATAGAGAGATATACAAATAGATAGATAGATAGATAGATAGACAGATAGATAGATATATAGATAGACACTATATAGATAGATAGATAGACAAATAGATTAATAGATAGATAAATAGTTATATACATAGATAGACAAATAGATAGACAGATAGATATATAGACATATGGATAAATAGATAGATAGGTAATAGGCATATACCAGATAGGTAGATAGACAATTGATAGATTGACTGATATATAACTATATAATAGAAAGATTGAAAGATAGATAGATAGACATATAGACATATAGACAAATTAATAGATAGACAGATAGAATGATATATATTGACAATTAGATAGATTGATTGATTGATATATATATATAGATAATAATACATAGATAGATAGTTAAATACATAGATAGATAGATAGACATATAGACAGATACACAGAAAAACAACTATAGAAATAAAGAAAGAAAGATTATATAATGATAGATAGATATATAGAAAAATAGATAAATAGACGAGATAGACAGATAGACAGATAGATAGAAATATAGAGAGAAAGATAGATAGAAAGATACATATATATATAGTCAGACGATTGACAGATAGAAAGCTAGAATGATAGAATGATAGATAGACAGATATACTGAAAGTTAAAATAGATAGTTAGATTGTTATACTGATAGACATATACACATATACATAGATAGATAGATAGACATATGACAAATTTATAGATAGACATATAGAAAGATAGATAGATAGATAGACAGATTTACAAATAGATAGATAAGATGAGAATGGTTTTGCCTGGCCCAGCACGTGCCCAACCTAGAATAGCCTGGGTACTGAACCAGGAAAGACATGCATGCCCTCGTCATGGCTTGGTCATGGCAACTGGTTCACCTCACAAGGGCCTAGGCCTTGGACCATGGACTCCTATGTGCCATGTCCCCTAGATCAATGTATGCAGGTGGCAAGTGCTAAGCATGATTGCACATTATATCAACATATATACATAACATAGATGTTTTAATTGTTATATGCATCTATTATACACATAATATAATTATTGTGTATTATAATATACAAAATACCTACATAATTATATAGAATGTACATACAATGTGTATATACACTCGTATTGAATATATAAATATACACATTGTATATAAATAGAAATTTTTTGTTTAGATACCTATATACATAAAGTAAATACAAAATATATTCATACATACCTAGTAGTAGTAAAAAATTTAAAATTATGAATTAAAAAATTAATAACACACACTATCAATTTTAAAATTTTGTGTTGTTATCATATAAAATGATAACAACACACTCTCAAATGCCCAATTGAATTACACCACTATAGAGAAAGAACTTGTATCAACAATCATTTTTTTTGCAAGTTTAATATAATATTTAGTGGAACCAAGTCCTAGTATATACTAAATATTCTATAATCAAATATCTCTTAGGAAAAGAAAGATGTCAGATCTAGATTGATTTGATGAATTTTACTATTACAATAGTTTGAACTAGAGATATTAGATAAGAAAATATACATATAATCAAAATTGAAAATAGCTTATCAAGACTAGAAAAAGAAGATAGAAGAGGTTGTTGACGAAGATATTAGATATATTTTTTTATTTTGAACAAATTATAGTATTGAATGAAAATGTAACTCCATGGTACGTAGTATTGAATGACCTTATCATTTCAAGTAGTACTCTGATCAAATTTGAGGTGAAGTGTGTATATACTTGTATGTATAACTATACATACAAGTATATATGCATAAATATATATGGCATATACACTACCCGACACACACCCACACCCCACACACACATATTTATACATCCATATACATTACTATACATAATATATCAACATACACATTTTTGTACTTTTGTATATATTCACACATGTATCTACATTTTCAAAGTAGTGTGTATAATACTTGTAGTGCATGCATATACTACTGTACACCCACACAAACACACACATATACCTATATACGTAATGTATTTTTATAGTTACACATCAAACTATTATGTGTGTGGTGTGTGTGTGTTTGTGATGCATATTAATGAGTAAATGAAATTTTGATTTAATATATAAGACTTCTATTTTAGTCAAATAGTTGTTTTTTTAATATTATATATTAAATACCTATAATTATCCTCATTAAATGAAATTGGCATTATTGTAAATTATTTTGTTTTTATAATTATGTTAAAAAATGAAAATATAATTCATAAATAGATAATATTGTTTTTGTTTTTCTATATACTTATTTAATAAAATATTAATGTCTATGATAAATTTATACCTATTATTTATTATTATTAATAAATTTTTAGAAACTTAATATTCAAAACAAATATAAGGTAGTACATATAAATACATGCCTTTAATGTTTTCTAAAAAACTCAATTATTTCTTTAATTATGTTTAAACAAAACAAATTACCATATAGATATATGAGTAAATTTTCCTACAAGTAATTATCTTTTTTATTTTATTCAAATTCTATAAATGACCATATAAATATATGAATTTGTTTTTTAAATAATTATTTTTAAATTTTTTTTTCAAATTGAATACATGACAATGTTTTTTTTGTAATTAATAAAAACATTTCAAGCATTGTTTATTTATAATAAATATAACATATTGCATATTAAGAGGTACAAATTTTATTTTGTAAATAAATTTTATTTCTAAAATTTTATCTTTGTAAATTGAAACTACATCACATATTTTTTAAAATTTTTTTATAATATTTAATTACGTAAACATTAATGTTATTTATTTTGAAATTTACAACATGAATTTTAAGAAATGAATATTTTATTAGAAATCAATTTTAGTTAAATCATATTAAATGAAACAAAATACAAACCCTAGACATATAAAATCATAATGATTTATACATACATATAATAATACAATAAAATACATCATAAGGTTGAAAAAATAAAATTAAGTTCCAAAAAATATATGGAAAAAGATAAAGATTTATACAATATCCAAAAAAACCTGTATGATGTGATGAATATAATGAATGGATATTAAGTTTTTGAAAGCATGTAGTTATACATGTTGTAGATGTAGTTATATATAGTTTTTCATTTAATTATATTATTTAGACATATGGCTATGTATAGGTATTGAGGTAGATAAATCATTTATATATAGTTTTATGTTGATATACATATTGTTAATACTTTATATATAGTTATATATCTATATATATGTATATTAATATATGTTGTTATATGTATATATAGTGATTGTTTATGTATACTAGTTTTATAGTTATAGATATAGTAAATACACTTATATATTTATTTGTTATTACTCTTGGATCATCATATTTACTAATTTATTATTTAAATAATTAATATGTTGTTATATAGACACTTCTCACCACAACACCAACATCCATTTTGTGATTAACGTCGAAAATCACAAAACGGTCGAGTGGAAAAAACATGGAAATCTAGTCAGCATACCTACTGTGCACCATCAACATCCATACAATGAGAACACATTATATCACACATGCATGAAGTATGTATCAAATCAGTTTATATAAGTACTTCCATGCCACACTAATTAATGAATAAGAATTTCGAAATAAAAAATAACAGAATCAAAACACACACTCTTGAATTAAAATAATCAATGAAGATTAGGGCAGAAAACATACCTCAAACTCAATAAGAAATTCCCACTTTACTCTTCGATTAGGGTTTGATGCATCGGTGTTGAGAAATAGAGGCCAACTACAGAGTACATAGGTGCTTCTTAGAGATGTCTCTCGAGTCATGATAACACGTAACTAAAATTACCAAAATTACTAACAATTACCAAATGTTTTTCATTATAAAAACATTAAATAAACAATAAAAATATAAATATAAAAAGACACATTTTTTTATTTATTATCAAAATATTATCAACAAAATTTATGTGTGTGTAGCAAGGTACAATGAAAAACAAACACATTACAATTTTTCATTATAAAGATTAATAAAATAATAAATATAAAACAATTTCAAAAAATAAAGGTTTAGCCTTTTAATAAAAAAAATTAAATAGCTACAAATTTACAAAACTTCACATAATAAGACATCCATGAAAAGATGATTTATCTTCTAGCCACCTTCTAAGAGTTATAAATTACTCTTTATGTTAAAAATATATATATATAATATATATATTTTATGGTTATAAATTTTTAAGAAATTCATATTAATTTTTATGAAGATAATATGAAAAAATTTTAAAGGCATAAAAATTCATTATTATTTGATATCATTTATAATTTTTAAAATACTAAAAATTACTTAAAGTGAGAAGATATTTGAAAAAATTTAAATATATTATTTTAATAAGACTGATTATCAAAAGATAATAGCAAAAATATTACTCAATTGTTTAATTCTTATAAAATTTAGTAGGGACAACCATCAATGTATTTTTTTTTAATATTAATTTATTTTTTTTAAAATTTAATGAAAAAATTTTAATTTTTATTATAATTCAAGATTTTTCAAATTTTGTACTAATTATTTTTAAAAAGTTTCTTATAATCATAATTTTTTATAATTATATTAATATTAATATTTACTAGTTTATTCGTAAATTCAGATATTTTTAAAAATATTTTCTATTTAATCATACATTGAATTATTTTACATTTATATTAGTATAAATTTTAATATACGTTCATTTAATTTTTAAAATATCTTAAAAAATTATTATTAATTATAGAATTAATTATTTAATATTACTTTAATACAAATTTTAAAGTTTATTAATTAAAAATTTTAGAAAATTTATAATAATTAAAATAGTTATTTTAGTCCTTATTTAATATAATTTTTTTGTATTTTTTTATTTTTAAAATCATTTATTTGTAATTTTTTTTATTATTTTACATGGAGAATGTGGTCTTTCAAGGATTGCTCATCTATAGACCGATACATACATTATAAACAAAATTAAATAAAATATTAAAACAAATAATAAATTAAAAAAATTAAATAATTGGCAAGGGAAATTCCCTTGCTAAATCCGTCATAATATTTAGGATGTAATTAGCAAGGGAAATTTGGTCGCTAAATCCGTGGCTATATTTCAGATATTATTAGCTAGGGAAATTCTATCGCTAAATCCCTCGTATTTTCCGGATTAAATTAGCTAGGAAAATTACATCGCTAAATCAGTCGCTATATTCCGATGAAATTAGCTAGGAAAATTTCATCGTTAAATTAGTCGCTATATTCCAAATGAAATTAGCTAGGGAAATTCTGTCTCTAAATCCGTTGCTATATTCTAGATGTAATTAGCTAGGAATTTCAGTCGCTAAATTCGTCACTATATTCCAAATTAATTGCTAGGGAATCTCGTCACTAAATCCATCGCTATATTCTAGATTTAATTTACAAGAGAAATTCCTTCACTAAATCCATCACAATATTCCAGATGTAATTAGCTAAGAAATGGTCGGTCGCTAATTCGTCGTTATACTTTGGATTTAATTAGCAAGAAAAGTTTCCGTCGCTATATTCTAGATTTAATTAGCTAGGGATATTCTATCGCTAAATTCGTCACTAAATTCTCCACTTTTTCATTGTGCAGAATTTACGTGGCTATTCCATCTTTAAATCCCTCGCTAATTCGTTTAAAATTTTTATTCCAAAGAAAAATTAGAAATTCCCTTGCTATTCCTAGCTAATCCCTTACAATTTAGCTATGGATTGAACCTGCTTAAATTAATAGCTAATTGAACATTTTCTTATATTTATAGACATATAGACCTATAGAAAGATAGACCATATAGACATATAGATAGATAGACAAATATATAGATAGACATATAGACCATGTAGATATAAAGATAATAGACAAATGGACAGATAGACAAATAGTCAGATAAATAGATTGATAGATAGAAAGATAGAAAGATAGATAATTAGATAGATAGACTGATAAGCAGTTAAGAAGATATGCATATTGGCAGATAAGTATATAGGCATATAGATAGTTAGATAGATAAATACATAGATAGACAGAAAGATATATAGATAGATAGATAGATAGATAGATAAAAAGATAGAGAGATAGATATAGACCGATATAGATGACAGATAGATAAATATATATACAGAAAGATAGATAGACAGATAAACAGATAGATAAAAAGACTGATACACAGATAGATAAATAGACAGATAGATATATAGATAAATAAATTGATATATAGGCAGATAGATAGTTAGATAGATAGACAGATAAATAGATAGACAAATAGATAGATAGATAGTCAATATTTAGATAGATAGACAAATAAAAAATAGATATATAGATAGATAGACAGATAATCAGATAGATAGATAAGGAGATAGATAGATAGACAGACAAATAGTCAGATAGATAGAGAGACATATATATAATATATATATAATATATATATATATATATATGATACATAGATAGATAGAGAAAAGAGAAATAGATGGATAGACAAGCAGACTGATAGACAGATAGACAAATAGTTAGATAAACTTAAAGATAGAGAGACAAAGATGGATAGATAGACATAAACAGATAGATAGATAAATAGATAGACATGCAAATAGATAAATAGATAGAAGATAACATTTAGAGAGATAGACATATAAACAAAGATAGACAACACATAGATAGATAGATTGATTGGCAGATTGACAAATAGACATATAGACTTATAAACTTATAATTATAAGAAGATAGGTATATATAGACACAGATAGACATATAAATAGAAATACAAATAAATGATATACATATAAATAGATGGACAGATATACATAAAGATAGATAGATATACAGACAGAAAGATAGATAGATAGATAGACAGATAAATCGATAGAAAAATAGAAAAAAGATAGATAGACAAATGGATAAATGAACAGATAGACACATAAAAGATTAATAGATAGACAAATAGATAGATAAATAATTAGATAGATTGATGGAGAAATATACATAGAAAGATAGACAGATAGGCAAATAGTTAGATATGTAAATAGATAGATATATAGATATATAGATACAAAGATAGACTGATAGACTGATAGATTGATTGATAGATTGATAGATAGACAGATATACAAATAGAGAGATAGATAGATAGACAAATATTATATGGACAAATAAATGGATAGATAGATTTATAATATACAGATAGACAAATTGACAGATATATAAATAGACTTATAAATAGATAGTCAAATAGATAGAATGACATAATGATTGATAGACATATATACATATAGACTTATAAAAAGATAGATAGATAGATAGATTAATAGACATACAAATATAGATAGACAGAGAGAGAGAGATAGACAGAAAGATAGATAGATAGACAGATTGATAGATAGATAAATAGATAGATAGAAAGATCGATTGATTGATTGACAGATAAACATATAGACAGGTACACAAATAGACTGATAGATAAGTAGACACATATACAAAATGATTGATTGATTGATTGATAGATACACAAATAGATAGATAGATAGATAAAGAGGTAGATATATAGATAGACAGATTGACATATACACAAATAGATATATAGATTGCAAGATTGATTGATAGATATATGGATAGATTGTTAGACATATAGATATATAGACAAATAAATAGATAGATAGATAGATAGATAGATAAATAATTAGATAGTTAGATAGATACACATATTGATATACATAGATAGTTAGATAGACATATAGAGATAAAGACATATTTATATATAAACTGATAGACATATATACAAATAGATAGAAAAAAAATATATAGATAAATTGATAGATAGGTAGATTGACAAATACATAGTTAGACATATATAGAGAGACATATAGATAGACAAATAGATTGATAGACAAATAGAAAGATAAATAGATAGACATATAAACTTAATTATAGATATATAGATACATAGATAGATAGATAAATAGTTAGTCATAAAAATAGATTGACAAATAGATATTAGATAGATAGATACATAGATAGATAGATACATAGATAGATAGCCAAATAGCTAAATAGGCTGATAGATAGATATATAGATATATAGATAGATAGACAATAAATACACAAATAGATAAATAGATTAAATGATTAATTTATTGATTGAATGAATGATTGATTGATAGATGGATAGATAGATATATAGATATATAGATATATATATATATATAGATAGATAGATATTTAGATAGATAGATAGTTAGACAAATAGACATATAGATATATACATAGTGTTAGATAGACATATATATGGATTTATAAATATACAGCTAGACAGATAGAATGATAGATTGATAGGCATTTAGGTAGATGGGTAGATAGATAAATAGATAGATAGATATATAGATAGAAAGATATACAGTAAGATAGATAGATAGATATATAGATTGATAGACAGATAGATAGACAATAGATAGATAGAAAGATACATAGATAGACTGAAAGATAAATAGACACATAGATAAATATAAAATAGATAGACATATAGACAGATATACATATAATCAGATTTATTGATAGATATATAGATAGATAGAAATATAAACAGTTAGACAGATAGATAAACAGACAGATTGACTGGTAGACAGAGAGACAAATAGACAGATAGATAGATAGACAAATAGATAGATTGATACATAGATTTATCTTTTAACAGATAGATTGATAGACAAATAGATAGATAGATAAATAGCCACCTAGCGAGATCGCCAGATAGATATATTTATTGATAGATAGATAGATATTTATAAAGATAGATAGATAGATATTTATAAAGATAGATTGATAGATAAATAGATAAATATATAGATAGATAGATTCATTAATTGATTGATTTATTGTATGAATGAATGAATGATCGATAGATAGATGGATAGATAGATAGATATATAAATTGTTAGATAGATTGTTAGATCGATATATAGAAAGATAGATAGATAGGTAGATAATTGATAGGTATATAGTGAGATAAATTGATTGATTGATTTATTGATTGAATGATTGAATGATAGATAGATTGATAGATAGATAGATAGTTAGATAGATAGATAGATAAATAGTTAGATATAAAATAGACAAATAGATAAAAATATAGGTGGATAGAGAGACAGATAAATAGATAGACATATAGATATAAAGACAGATAGACAGATAAATAGACAAAAAGATAGATTTACCGATTGATAGATAGATAGATTGATTGATTGATAGATAAAGAGTTAGATAAATAGTTAGATTTATATATTGATAGATAAATAGATAGATAGAGAGATAGATAGATATATAGCCAGATAGCCAAATAGGCAGATAGATAAATAGATAGATAGATAGAAAGATAGAAATATATATATATATATATATATATAGATCAATAAATAGATAAATTGATTAAATGTTTAATTTATTGATTGAAGGATAGATAGATAGATAGATGGATAGATAGATAATAGATATATTGATAGATAGATGGTTAACAAATAGACATAAAGATATATACATAGATTATTATATAGACATATATATATATATATATAGATTTGTTGATAGATACATATACAGATAGAATGACAGATAGATAGGTAGATAGGAAGATAGATAGAGAGATATATAAAAAGATAGGTAGGTAGACATATAGATAGAAAGATAGATAGATAGACATATAGATAGATAAACAAATAGATAGACAATATATAAATAGTAAGATAGATAGATAGAAAATGAGACAGATAGACAAATAAAAAGATAGAAAGATAGATTGACAGATAGACAGATATACTTATAGATAGATTTATAGATAGATAGACATATAGATGAATAGATAGATAGAAATATATATATATAAAGACAGATAGATAGATAGGTAGATAGTGAGACAGATAGACAGTTAGATATATCGATATATATATATATTGATTGATTTATTTATTTATTATTTGAATGATTGATTGATTGATAGAAAGATGGATAGATAGATTGAAAGATAGTTAAATAGTTAGATAGATACATAGATATATAGAAAGATAGATAGATACATTGAAAATAGCTAAATATATATATATATATATATATATATATATATATATATATATATATATATATATATATATATATATATATATATATATAGATTGATTGGTTTATTTATTTATTTATTTATTGAATTTTTGATTATTAGATAAATAAATGGATTGATAGATAGATAGTTAGATAGATATATAGAGAGTTAGACAGATAGACAGATATACAGATAGACAGATAGACAGATAGACAAATAGACATATAGACAGATAGACATATAGACATATAGACATATAGACATATACATACATAGATAGATTGATATATAGAGAGATAGATAGACAAATAGACACATAAACATATAGAAAGATAAATAAATTGACAAAAAGAAAGGAAAACTGAAAGATAGATAAAAAGATAGACATATAGATATAAAGAAATATAGATAGATATACAGATAGACAGATAGATTTTTAAACAAAGACATATATACATATAGACAGATATTCATATATAGTGATGGATACACAAATAGACAGATAAACATATAGATAGAGAGAGAGATAGATAGATAGAAAGATAGACATATAGATACATAGAGTTATAAACAGATAGATATATAGATAGATATACATATAGTCTTATAGATAGTTAGATAAATAGATATATAGATAGATACTTTGACATATATTTAGATATACAGATAGATAGACTAATAATCAAATAGAAAGATACATAGATAGATAAATAGACAGAAAGACAGACAGATTGATACATAAACATATTTATAGATAGACAGACAGACAGACAGATTGATACATAAACATATTTATAGATAGACAGACAAAAAGACAAATAGACAAATAGACAGATAGACATATAGATAGTTAGATAGGTAGACAGACAGATTGTTGATGATATATAGATAGATAGATAGACATAAAGATGGAAAGATATATAAGCAGAAAGGAAGATAGGTATATAGATAGATAGGTAGATAGGTAGGTAAGCAGAAAGGCATATAAACATATAGATAGATAGATAGATTTACAGATAGATAGACAAATAGATAGATAAATAAAAAGATAGTTAGATAGATAGATAGACATAAAGATTAATAGACATATTGACATATAGATAGAGAGCATGATAGATAGAAAGATAGATAGACAAATTGACACACAGATATATAGATAGATAGATAGATAGACAAATTGACACACAAATATATACATAGATAGCTTGATTGATAGATAGACTGACATAGAAACACATAGACAGATAAATAGATAGATATACAAATAAATAGATTGATAGATTTAAAGATAGACATATATATAGATAGTTAGATACACATATAAATTGATAGACAGATAGATATATAGACAAATATATAGATATATAGATAGACAGATAGACAGATAGACAGATAGTAAGATTGAAAGATAGACATTTCGATAGATATAGATAGAGACAGATAGACAAAAAGTTAGATAGACAAATTGTTAGATAGACATATAGATAGATTGACAGATATACAGATAGACAAATAGGCAAATATACAGAAAATTAGATAGATAGATAGATATATAGATAGATAGACAAATAGATAAAATAAATAGACAGATAGACAAATAGATATATAGACAGATAGACAGATCGATATATATATAGATTAATAGATACATAAACAGACGGATAAATAGATAGATAAATAGACATATTGACAGATAGAAAAAAGGATAGATAAAAAGATAGATAGTTAGATAGATTGAGAAATATTCATAGATATATAAAAAGATATATAGATAGATAGAAAAATAGACAGATGGACAGATAAATAGATAGATAGACATATAGACAGATAGACAATTAAAGAGATAGATAGATAGACAAATATACAGATGGACTAATACACAGATAAACAAATTGACAGATAAACAGACAAATTGATTGATTGATTGATAGTATGACAGACAGACAGATTGATAGATAGACATACAGACTAATAGATAGATTGACATATAGACTTATATATAAATAGACATATAGACTTATAGACAGATAGATAGATAGACATATAAACAAATATATAGATAGATAGATAGATAAATAGATAGATAGACAGATAGACAGATAGACAGATAGATAGATTGACAGAAAAAATATAGATAAATAGATAGATTGATTGAATAATAGATAGATCAATCAAAAGATAGTCATATAGTCAGATGGACAGATAGGTAGATAGATAGATAGTTAGGAACTTAGATAGTTATATAGATTGAAAGGAAGACAGATTGTAAGATAGAGAGATAGATAGTTAGATAATTAGATAGATAGACAGATAGGCAGATAGGTAGATAGATAGATAGACAGATAGATGGAAAGATATACAAATAGATTGATAGGTAGATTAATAGATAGACATATAGACTAATAGATCGATAGATTGATTGATTGATAAATACTTAGATTGACAGATAGATGGATTGATAGATAGATTGATCGATAGATAGATAGACAAATAAACAAATAAACAAATAGACATATAGACTGATAGTTAGACATACATATAGATAGATACATATATAGATAGATAGATATTCAAATAGTTAGAAAAACAGATAGATAGATAAACAGATAGATAGATAAATAGATAAACTAATAGTCAGATAGTCAGATAGTTAGATAGATAGATAGACAGATAGATAGACAGATAGATAGATAGACAGATAGACAGATAGATAGATAGACACATAAAGAAATAGACAAATAGATAGAAAGACACATAGATATATAGATAGATATATATAGAATTTTACATATCGATAGTTAGATAGATAGACAAATAGATAATGAGACATATAAATAGATAGACAGATAGACAACGAGATAGATAAATAGATAGACAGATAGATAGATAGCTAATAAATAGAAAGATAGATACACATATAGATAGATAGACAGACACATAAATAGATTGATAGATATATAAATTGATAGATAGACCAATAGATAGATTGACATATAGACAGATAGACAAATAGATAGATAGATTGATTGATTGAAAAATAGGCAAATAGGTAGATAGATAAATTGACAATAGTTAAAAAGACAGATAGACAGATAAATAGATATAGATAGATATATAGATAGCTAGATAGATAGAAAGATATACTGATATATATATATATATATATATATATATATATATAATGATAGATAGATAGATAGATTGTGAGACAGCTAAATAGATAGATAGATAGATAAATAGATAAAAAGTTAGACAGATATATAGATTGACAGATAGACAAATAGACAGATATATACTTAGATAGAGAGGCAGATATACAAGTAGACATATAATATATATATATATATATATATATAGAAAGATAGATTGTCAGATAGTTAGATACACAGAAATATAAATAGAGTGTCAGATAGACAAATAAATAGATATATAGATAGATAGATATAAAGATAGATAGAAAAATATACAGATAGTCAAATAAATAGATAGATAGATAGAAACATAGCTAGTTAAATATATAGATACACAGATAGATATAGAGATAGAGAGATAGATAGATAGCCAAATTTATAAATAAATCAATTGGTAAATAGGTAGTTAGAAATATAAACAGATAGATATATAGACAAATTAACATATAGACAGATTTATAGATTGATAGATTGATTTATAGATTGACATATAAACAGATAGATAGATGGATAGATACACAGATTAAAAAATAAATAGATAGGTAGATATAAATATAGTTAGACACGTAGATAGCCAGATAGTTAGATAGGAAGATAGACACATAGACAGATTGACTGATAGATAGATATATAGAGAGATAGTTTGACAGATAGATAAATAGACAGATAGAGAGATAGACAGATAGAGAGATAGATAGATAAATAGAAAGATAGACAGATATATAGATAGACATATAGACTGATAGAATGATAGACTAATAGATAGATAGATAAATAGATATACAAATAGATAGATATTTAGATAGATAGAAAATAGAAAGATAGAAATATAGACAGATAGACAGATAGGCAGATAGGTAAATAAACAAATTGACAGATAGATTGAAAGAAAGAAATATATATATATATATATAGTTAGTTAGATAGATAGATATAAAAATAAATTAACAGATATAAAGATACATAGAAATAACGAAAGAAAGAAAGATAGTATAAAGATATACATATAGACATATACATAGATAGAGATATAAATATATAGATAGATTTATAGATAGATAGATTGTGTGATAGACTAATATATAGATAGATAGACAAATAGAGTGATAGATCAATAGATAGATAGACATATAGACATTCAGATAGATAAACAAAAAGAAAGATAGACATATAGACAGATAGACAATTAAACATATAGACAGATTGATAGAAAGTTAGATAGTTAAATAGATTGATAGAAAGATAAACATATAGACAGCTAGACAACTAAATAGATAAATAAATAGACATGTAAAGATATTGACAGATAGAGAGATTAACAGATAGAAAGATACATAGATAGACAAATAGACAGATAGATCGTGATAGACAGATAGATAGATAGATAGACAAATAGACAGATATACAGATAGACTGATAAATAGATTCATAGATATACAAGTAGACAGATAGAAAGATAGACATATGGACATATAGATTGATTGACAGATAGACCAATAGATAGATAGACAGATAGTCATATAGACAAATAGATAGATAGATAGACAGCTAGATAATAGACAGATAGACATGTAGACATATAGACAGATAATCAAAAGACAAATAGATAGATAGATAGTTAGATAGACATATTGTATATTGACTGATAGACATATAGACTTATAAATTTATAGTGAGATAGGAAGATAGGCAGATAGACAGATAGACATATTGACTAGATGGATAGATAGATAAGTATACAAATAGATAGATAGACAAATAGATAGATACATAGATAGAAATATAGATAGATAGACATATTGATAGATAGGTAGATAGACATATAGGAAGATAGACAAATAGACAGAATGACAGATAGAAAGATACATAGATAGAAAAATAGATAGATACATAGATACATACGTAGAAATACAGACAGATGGATTTAAATATAGATAGATAATAGATAGACATATATACAGATAAACAAATAGCTAGATAAATTTATAGATAGATAGATAGATAGAAAAATAAATACACTTATAGATAGATAGACATATAGATAGATAGACAGATAGATAAAAAGATAGACATATAGATAGATAGTCAAATAGACAGCTAAAAAAATAGACATATAAATAGAGAGATAGAAAGATAGACGAATTGATAGATAGATAGGCATATAGTGATAGATAGATAGTTAGACAGACATATAGATATATAGAAATAAATAAATAAATATATATATATATATATATATATATATATATATATATAGTTAGATAGATTGACAGATAGAAAGATTTTTTGACAGATAGATATATACATAGAAAGATTGATAGTTAGATAAAAAGTAATACAGATAGACATATGACATATACAAGAAAGACATATATATATATTTATAGAATGACAGATAGAGAGATAAGCAGATAGATAGATAGATAGACAGACAGATAGATAATTAGATAAATAGACAGATAAGTAGATATGTAGATAGTCATATAATTAAATAGATAGATTTATTGTTAGACCAATAAATAGATAGATAAATAGAGAGATAGATAGGGAGATAGATAGATAGAAAGAAAGATAAAAATATCAAAAGTAGATAGATTAATAGATAGACAGATTGATAGATAGACAAATATATAAATAGATAGATAGATAGACAGATAGATAGTTAGATATATAGATAAATAGATAGAAAAATAAATAGAAAGAAAGAAAGATAGACTAATAGATATATAGATAGATAGACAGATATACAGATAGATATACACATAGATAAACATATAGATAGATAGTAAGATAGTGAGATAGAAAGATAGTCATATTGTTAGATAGATAGATAGATAGACAGATAGAGAGCTATACAAATAGACAAATAGACAAATAGATTGATTGATAGTTAGACAAATAAACATATGGACAGAAAGATAGATAGTTCGATAGATATATAGATAGATAGACATATATACATATAAATAGATAGTCAGATAGATAGATAGATAAGTAGATATATTGAAACATATACAGATAGATAGATAGATAAATATATAGATAGACAGGTAGACTAATAGATTGATAGATAGACCGATAGATAGATAGATGGATATAAAGATATATAAATTGATATCTAGATAGAGAGATAGATAGATAAATAGATAAAGAGAAAGATTGACAAGTAGGCAGATAGAATATAGACAAAAGATAGATAGATAGATAGATAGGCAGATTGATAGATTGACAGATAGATAATTAGACTTATAAACTTATAGACAGATAGAAAAATAGGTAGATTGAAATATTGACAAATAAACAGATAGATAGATAGATTAATAGATAGACATATAGATAGATAGACAGAAAGATAGATATATAAACCAATAAATAGATAGACATATATATATATATATATATATATATGCATATACACACACATAGATAGTCATATAAACAGATATACATATATACAGATATACAAATAGATAGAAGACTGATAGATATATAGACAGATTAATAGATTGACAGACAAGACATTTAGACACGGATGAATAGATAGATACATAGATGAATAGATGAATAGATAGATAGAATGATAGATAGATCGATAGATAGAGAAATACACAAAGAGAGAGATATATATATATAGACAAATAGACAGATAGATAAATAGACACATAAAAATATACACATATAGATACTTAGACATATAGAGAGATAGACTGATAGAAAAATATATAGATGGATATATAGATAGTTAGACAGATTGACACCTAGACGGATAGACAATTAGACTTATAGACTAATAAATAGATAGCTAGATTTACAAATTGACAAATTGACTAATAGACAGATAGATAAATAAATTAATAGGCAGAGAGATAAATAGACTGATAGATAGATAGATAGATACACAGATAGACTTGTAGATAAATAAATAAATAGAAAAAAGATAGACAGAAGATAGATTGATTGATTGTATGACAGATTGATAGATAGACAGATAGAAATTTAGATAGATAGATAGATAAACATATAGATAGATAGACAAATAGACAAATAAATAGAAAATTAGATAGATATATAGACAGACATAGAGATAGATAGATAGCTAAATAGATATATAGATAAATAGATAGAAAGATAGATAGTTAGACAGATAGACAAATAGACAGAAGATATATAGACAAATAGATAGATAGATAGATAAACAAATAGAAAGATAAATTGATAGTAAAATAGACATAGAAAGATAGATAGATAATAGATAGACAGATAGAGAAATAGATAGATAGACATATAGATAGATAGATAGATAGACAAAGAGAAAGATAAACATATAGACAGATAGACAGATAGACAGATGGACAGATAGAGAGATATAAAGAGTGACTACAATATAGATGGACAAATTGACTGATTAACAAATAGATAGATTTATAGATTTATAATCTGATAGATAGATAGATAGACGTATAGAGTAATAGGTAGATATACATATAGACATATAGACAAATAGACATATAGACTTATAGATAGATTGCATATAGACAAATATACAAATATATAGTTAGATAGATAAACAAATAAAGAGATAGAGAGATAGACAATTAGACAGATTGATAGATAGACAGATTAACAAATAGACAGATAGATATATAGATAAATAGATAGATTGATCGATAGATAAACAGAAAGACAGAAACTTAGATTTATAGATTGATAGAGAGACACAGACAATTAGATAGATTGATAGATATATAGAAAGATAGATAGAAAGATAGGCACATAGAAAGATAGAAAGATAGCCACATAGATATATAGTTTGATAGAAAGATAGATAGATCAGATAGATAGATTGTTAGACATATAGATATATAGACAGATAAACAAAAAAGAGAGATAAATAAATTGATAGTTAGATAGATAAACATATAGATAGATTCATAGTTAGATAAATAGATAGACATATAAAAATATTTATAGATATATAGATATACAGATATACAAATAGATAGATATACATATAAATAAATATAGATTGGTAAATAGACAGATAGAAAGATAGACATATAGATAATTTTTTAGATAGATAAATAGATAGATAGTCTGATCGATAGATAGACAGATAGACAGATATACAAATAGACATATGGATAGATCATCAAATATATAGATTAACAGATAGACATATAGACATATTGATAGATAGATAAATAGATAGATGGATAGTTAGCCACAAAGGCAGATAGGAAGATTGATAGATATATAAAATGATATATAGATAAATATATAGATTGATAGATCGATAGATAGATTGAATTATTGATTGAATGGTTGATTCAAAGATAGATAGATATATAAAAAGATACATATATAAATAAACATATAGATATTTAGACATATATTAAATAATCAAATAGATAAATAGACAGATAGATAGATAGATAGATAGACAAATAGATAGATAGATAGATAGATAGACTGATTGACATATTGGTAGATTGATAGATAGACATAAAGACATATACACTTATAAATAGATAGGCAGGTAGAGATATAGACAGATAGATAAATAAACAGATAGATAGATTGACAGATCAACAGATAGACAAATAGTCATAAGTCTTATATACAGATAGACAAATAAACATATATACAAATAGATATATAGATAGATAGACTAATAAATAGATAGTTAGATAGATAAATAGATAAAAAGATAGATAAATATAGATAGACAAATAGACATATAGTCAAATAGATTGAAAGATTATTAGCCAGAAAGGCAGATAGGAAGATAGATTGATAGATATATAGAATGATAGATAGATAAATAGTTAAATATATAGATAGATAAATTGATAGATAGTTCGATTTATTGATTGAATGGTTGATTCATTGATAGATATATAGAAAGATAGATATATAGATAGACATATAGATATATAGACATATATTTGATAGTCCATTATATAGATAGGCAGATAGACAGACAGATAGATAGATAGATAGGCAGGTTGATAGATTGGTAGATTGACTGATAGACAGAAAGACATATACACTTATAGACAGCTAGGATGATAGAGAGATAGAAAGATAGATAGATAGAATGATAGATAGACTGATAGACAGATATACAAATAGACAAATAGATAAATAGACATAAGACATATATACATATAGACAGATGGAAAGATAGACAAATAAACATATATACAGATAGATAGATAGTTAGATAGACTAATAGATAAATAATTAGATAGATAGATAAAGAGATAGATAAATATATATAGACAAATAAACATATATACAAATTGATTGATATATAGATCGACATATAGATAGATAAATAGATAGGCAGATAGACTGATATACAGACGGATAGACAGATAGATAGATAAGTAACCAGATAAACATATAAATAGATAGATTGATATGTAGGTTTATAGATAGATAGAAAGATAAACAATGGATAGATATATATAGATAGATAGATAGATAGATACATTGTTAGATTGACATATAGACATATAGACTTATAGTCATTTAGACAAATAAGAAGATAGGCAGATAGAAATATAGATTTATAGATAGATAGATAGACATATAAACATATAAACAGATATACAAATATATAGATTAAAAAATAATTAATTAGATAGATAGACATATAGATAGATAGATTATTTGATAGATAGATAGATAAACAATTTAGACAGATAGACAAAAGATAGATATACAGATAGATTGATAGACAAATAGATAGATGGATATATAGATAGATATATAGAAAGATAGATAGATAGATAGATACATGTATAGATTGATAGTTAGATAGATAGATAGGAAAATAAATATATAGATAGATAAACAAATAGACATATACACACATAGGAAAATTGTTTGATATACAGATAGAAAGATAGATAGATTAATAGATAGATAGATAGATATATAGATATATAGATATATAGATAGATCGATAGATATATAGACAGATATATAATAGATAGGTAGATAGATATATAGAAAATAAAGAGATAGAGATATAGATAGATAGACAGATAAAAAGATAGGTAGATAGGCATATAGAAAGATAGACCGATATTTAGATAGATAGATATATAGATAGAAAGATAGGCTAATTCTCATATAGATAGGTATATAGATAGACAGACAGATATATATAATAGACAAAAAGATAGATATATAGGTAAACTTATAAAAAGATAGATAGATTGACAGATACACGGATAGATAGCTAGACAAATAGTCAAATAGTCAAATACACAGATAGATAGATAGATAGAAAAATAGATAGATAGATAGAATACTCATAAAAAAATAGATAGATAGACAGACAGACAAATAGATAGATAGATAGACATATAGACATATAGATAAATAGATTGATTGACTGATAAACATAAGATATATGAAAGATTAAAAGATTGACAGATAGATAGATAGATAGACAAACAGACATACAAATAGATAGATAGATAGATAGATAGTATCACAACCCACATTCATAGGCTATGACCGACACTAGGGAATGAGTTGGCTTAAGGCCACCAAAACTCGGAGCAAGCCTAAGTCCCATTATATCTACCAAAAATTCGGCATGACCTATTCGTTTCTATAACAAATGATAACTCCTATTGACCTACATGGTCTCCAATAACAAAAATGACTCAATGGTCTCATCAAAAATATCCAATAAGGTTTCATCAAAAGCAAAATTTATCACACAAAATTTATAAAAAATTTTTATTTTAACCAAATAATTAACCCAATAACCAAGTTAATTCACCATGGAGCCTTCTAGAAACTTTGACTCTTATTCACCAAATAAACAAAATAATAATCCATTACATTTTTCAAATAAAATCCAAATTGTCTAGAATAGCCTAGATTCTACTTTCTCTGTCTACCTTGAAAAAAGTAGAAATCAACGGGGCTGAGATAACTCCATGAGTAAACATATATCACCATACTTGTGAGGCTAGATACTCAAGGCCAGCTCACAAGGATGGTTATGCTCAATCAATCAATCACCATACATAGATTATGCATGAAATAACAGCAATATGAACAATAATATCAAATGAGATTTAGAGGTTTGAAACAAATAAATATAGTTTACCATTCAAGAATCTTTACATTTATTTTTACCTTTATATTGGAATCCATACATTCCTACCAAAAATCCTTAGAACGGGTCAAGTTCTAAGCCTATAGTTTTACCACATCTCTAGGAAGGCACTTGCTTTTCCCGCACCAGAGGGTACCAAGTGCACATAGCCTGATGACCTCCCCATTAGTTAGGCTTTTCTATGATTCATACCATCAAATGACATTAAAGATTACAAGTTTTAGCTGACCATACTCAGCATGAGAAAAAAATGGAAATATCAAAGAATATAGCTGACCGTACTCAGCATGCAAAAAAAAAGATAACACCAAATATAATAAGAGTTAGCTGACCATGCTCAACATGAATATTCAATAGGACACATGATTTGTGGCATATGAAAAATCTAATTCATTGAATGCTCAAAAATAAGGGTCTTAATCATATTTAATTAATACGATCAAGTCAAACAATGAAAATACTACTATAGATTTCGAAGGTGCAAGTATGATGATATAAATTTACTCACTTCCCTATTAGTCCAAACTCAGCTAGGCTATTATTCACCCTGAACGTGTGAGCCTTCCCCAACTTCATTTTCTATACCAATATTCATGCAAAAAAAAGGAATATAAAGATAATGTCAAAATCATAACGAGCAATACCTTGTTATTCCCTACTCAATTAGACCTTTTACCCATTTATATTTAATCGCCTAACTTTAGTTTTTTTAAATTATTTTTTTTTTCATATTGCGCATTTGTTAGTATTTTGCTCATATCTTTCTCTACATAAGTCGAAAAAACTTGAAACTAGTGGTAAACTTTCACGAACATCCATATCATTCCAATGATTTTAAATTTTCCCTAAGATTCATCCATTAAGTTTTTGATATGATTCTGTCCAAGTCGACCTTCAAACAGAAATTCATATTCAATTGATCCTACCCTTAATTCCACTAATTACCACATCAATTTCATTCTAAATACAATTTTCCAAAATTTTAAACATACCAGACCTAACATAAATCTCTTAGGTCACATTCTATGCATTCAAAATTTAATAACAACCTAGCAAACACATTAGAACAATTAATTAATTCAAAACGACCCTTATCGAGCTTCCAAATAACAACCATTCATTATTTCAGTTCCTTTTGTCCAATACAGACCATGCAAAACCAAAATTGAAAACCACGGAGCTTTTATATACCTTCATAAATCTCCCACAATTAAAAATCACAAGTTGTTTCAAAGGGAATTGGCTGCTACAAAATTTTCTTCTTTACCCAGCAGTTAGGTGCCGAATGGAGAACCTAGGGTTCTTCACTTTTTTTCTTTTGTATTATGTAGATTTTCTAAGGCCAATTATTTTTAAAAATTCATTCAATATTCTACTTAAGTCCCAGCAGTTTTTCGTAAATTTTTACGAGGCCCTGGAATTATTAAAAATATCTTTTTGGGTCGTAGTCAACAAAATCTATTGACTTTTCTCTACTCGATTCACTATTCACATATTTTTATTATTTTTTTTTATTCATGTATTTTCATTAATTTTATTTTTATAACATATATTTGGACCTTACATTGCTTTAGAAAAATTCCGAAAATGTATTTCATTCATTGGTATTTTTAAAAATTCTATTTTGGTCAACTGCTTTGAATTTGACCTTACCGAGTATATTTTTCCCAAAATTCCCTTTAATTGAGAAATAATTCCAAAAAATTTTTATAAATTCATGGACCTGAAAACACCTAAAATTAAATTCTATGAAAAAAATCATATAAAAAAATAGGTAGACATATAAAAAGATACACAAAAAGATAGATTCCAGATAGATAGACAGATATATATATATATATATATATATATAGATGGATAGACAAAAATGCAGATAGATAGACAGATAAATAGACATATAGATTGATAGATAGATAGATATACAAATATATAGATAGATAAATAGATAAGTAGATAGATAAATAGATAGATAGATAGAGTGATGGATAGAAAGATAAATATATAGATAGATTGACATATAGAAAGATAGACAGATATATATATATATATATATATTGATAGACACAATTAGATAGATAAATAGATATGCAGATTGACAAATATACAAAAGATAGATAAACAGATACACAGATAGACAAATTGTCAGATAGACAGATAGACAGCTAGACAAAATATAAATAAACAAATAGATAGACATATAGACAAATAGATAGATAGAAATAAGATCAATAGATAAATAAATATATAGATAGTCAGATAGAAAGATAAATAGATAGACAGATATATAGATAGATTAATATATATATAGAAAAATAGATAGATAGTAAAATAGATAGATAAATAGACAGATAGATAAAAAGATAGATAGACAAAATGAAAGAAAAAAATAAAGATAGATATATTTATAAAAAGTTAGATATATAGATAGAAAGAAAGATAGATAAATATACAAATAGATAGATAGACAGATAGACTGATAGATAGATAGATAGACATAAAGAAAGAAAAAAATAAAGATAGATAGATATATAGAAAGTTAGATATATTGATAGATAGAAAGATAGATAGATATACAAATAGAAAGATAGATAGAAAGATATATAGATAGATAAACATATTGAAAGATATACAGATAGACAGATAGATAGATAGATAGATAGATAGATAGACATATAGACAGAAAGAAGATAGACAGATAGACAGATAGATTGACAAACATATAGAAAGATAGATTGATAAGTAGATAGATAGATTGATAGATAGATATATATTTAGATAGATAGCAAGCAAGATTGACAAATATACATATAGTCTAATAGACTAATAGGCATATAGATAGATAGATAGTAGATAGAAAGACAAATAGATAGATAGTAAGATAACAAGATAGTTAAATAGGCAGATATATAGATAGAGACTTAGATACATAAATAGGTAGGTAAATATATTAACACATAGAGATATACACATACACACACACATAAATAAATAAATAGATAGATATACAAGTAAATATTTAATTATGTAGATAGATAGACAGATAGATAAATAGTAGATAGATTGATAGATAAATAGTTAGAGAGATAGATAGATATATAGATAGAGAGACAAATAGACATATAGACAAATAAATAGATAGATAGATAGATAGAGAGATAGACAAATAGGCAGGCAGACAAATAGATATATAAATTGATAGACAAACATATAGATATACAAGTAAATATTTAGACAAACAAATAGAATGATATACACACAAATAGAATAAGAGACAAATATACAGACACACAGATAGCTATATAGACAGATATACAAACAAACAAATAGACAAATAGAGAAATAGTCAGACATAGAAATAAAATGATAGATAGATAGATTGACAGATTGCAAGATAGACATAAAAATATATAGATAGATAGACAAATAGCCAGATAAAAAGATAAAAGATAGAGAGATAGAAAGATAGACAGAAATAAAAATATATATATATATATATATATACATATAGATAGATATACATATAATAGATAGACATATAGACACATAGATAGTTAGACAGATATACATATTGACAATATTGATAGAAGCAGATTCGAAGAATGATAGACAAATTGTTAGATAGAAAAATCGACAGATAAATAGATATATAGATAGATAGATAAAAAGATAGATAGATATACAGATAGAAAGACAGATAGGCAGCTAAAAGATAGAGAGATTGATAGATAGACATATAGACAGAGAGAAATATAGACAAATAGATAGATAGATACATAGACAGATACATAGAATGATAGATATATAAATAGACATATAGATTAATACACAGATAGATAGAATGATAGATATATACAAATGACAGATAGACAGATAGTCAGATAGACAATAAGATACCTAATCATATAGACTGCTAGATAGATAGATAGATAGATAAGTCAAATAGACATATAGATAGCTAGATATATATATATATATATATATATATATATATATATATATATATATATATATATATATAGATTGATAGATAGACAGATTGACAAATACCTAGAAAAATAGATAGATGGATAGATAGTTAATTAGTTAGATAGAAAGATAGTTAGATAGAAAGATAAATAGACAGATAGACAAATATACATATAGATAAAAATATAGATCGACATATAGAAAAATAGAAACATAGAAAGATAGATAGACAGATAGACAAATAGGTAGATAGATAGATAGGTAGGTAGATAGATAGACAAATATACAAATAGATAAATAAATATACAGATAGATAAAAAGATAGATAGATTGATAGAAAGCTATAAAGATAGACATATAGAAAAATAGACAGATAGACTTATAAACATATAGACAAATTGACATTTAGATTGATAGATAGATAAATAGATTGAATAACAGATTAATTGATAGACATATACACATAAATATATAGACAAATAGAAGATAGAAAGAAATATAGATAGAAGATAGACAAATAGATGGATAAATGGATAGATAGATAGATAGACAGATAGACAGACAGATAGATATATAGATAGTTAGACAAATTGACAGATATATAGTTATAAGATAGACAGATATACAAATAGACACATAGACAAATAGACAGATAGACAATATACACATACATAGATATACATATAGACAAATAGATAGATAGAAGCGAGAAGACATATTGGAAGAAAGAAAGATAAACAGATAGTTAGATAGAAAGATAGACAACTAGACAAATAGACAGATATACAGCTAGATAGACACATAGATAGGTAGACTTATAGATAGATATACAGACACACATATAGACAGACAGACAAACAAATAGAAAGATAGATATATAGATAGATAGAACGATCGATAGATAGACAAATAGATAGATAGATAGATCAACAAATAGATAAATAGAAACATAGATATACAGATAGATATATAGATAGAAAGATAGACAAAAAAACATATAGATATAAAAATAGATATAGAAAAGATAGATAAACAGATAGACAGAAAGACAAATAGTTAGATAGACATATAGAAACATAGACATATAGACATATAGATAGATATATAGATAGATAGATAGACATAGAATCAGATAGACAGATAACTAGATAGATAGAAAGATAGTTAGATAGATAGATAGAAAGAAAGATAGATAGATAGATTAACAAATAAACAGATAGATAGAAAGATAGATTGATAGATACCCAAATTGAAAGATAGAAAGATAGACAGAAAGATAGATAGATAGATAGATAGACATATAGGTAGATCGACATACAGATTGACAGATAGACACATAGATAGATAGATAGATATATATATATATATATATATATATATATACAAATAGATAGATAGATATATAGATAGATCAATAAATAAAAAGATAGCTAGATAGATAGGTAGTTAGAGAGATTAATATATGTGTAGATTGGCAGACTGATTGACTGAGAAAAAGATAGATTTATAGATAGATAGATAGACATATAGATAGATAGTCATATATATAGATAGATAGATAATCATATTGAAAGAAAGATAGATAGGTAGATAGAAAGATAAACAGATAAAAAGATAGACAGAAAGACATATAGACAGACAAATAGATAGACAGTTAGAAAATTAGTTAGATAGACAAATAGATAGTTATACAGATAATATATTGATAGATAGACATGTAGACACATACACAAATAGACAGATAAACATATAGACACATACATAGATAGACAAATAGATTGATTGACAAAAGATAGAAGACAAATTGGAATATAGATAGATAGATAATCAAATAGATATATAAACAGATAGACATATAGATAGATATATAGATAGACAGATAGACACATATATATGTAGACAGATAGATAGATATATAGATAGACAGATAGACACATAGATTTGTAGACAGATAGATAGATAGATTAACAGATAGATAGATAGATAGATAAATAAAGAGATATACAGATAAACAGATAGAGAGATAGAAAGATTGGTAGATAAATAGATATTTAGATAGACAGATATACAAATAGACAGATAGACATATAGATAGATAGATAGATAGATAGTTTGATATATAGATGGACAGATAGACAGATAGATAGATACACAGATAGACAGAAAGATAGATATACAAAAGATAGATAGACAGATAAATAGATAGAAAGATATACATATAGTTATATAGACAGATATACAGATAAACTAATAGACATATATACAGATAGATAGAAGATATATAGATAGATAGATAAACATTTTGACACAAAGATAGAAAGACACAGACAAATTGATGGATATTAAGAAGATATATTGACAAATATATTGATAGTTAGATAGACAGATGGACATATAGACATATAGACAGATATATAGATAGATAGATAGATAGATAGACAAATAGATAGATAGACAGATAGATATATATATATATATATTAAAGATAGATAAATAGATATAAGATAGTCAGTTAGACATATAGACATATTAATAGACAGACAAACAGACAGACAAACAGCTAGATAGATAGGTAGATAGATATATAGATAGATAGTCAGATAACTAGAAAGGCAAATAGATATATAGATAGAGAGATAAAAAGATGATAGAGAGTTAGATAGATAGATATATAGAAAAATTGAAAGATTGTTTGATAGATAGATAGATAGAAAGATAGATAGATATATAGACTTATAGATAGATAAACAGATATATAGATAGATAAACAGGTATATTGATAGATATAAAAATAGATTGGTAGATAGATAGAAAGATAGATAGACAGATAGACTAATAGATAGATTGCCAAATAGACAGATAAATAGATATATAGTTAGATTGATAGATAGATTGAAAGATAGATAGATAGAAAGATAGATAGCAAAATAGCCAAATGCCCAAATAGGCAGATAGATATATAGATAGATAGCTAGAGAGATAGATAGATAACTAGATACATTGATAGTGATCGATATATAGACAGATAGTCATATAAACATATACATAAATATATATTTGACATATATACAGATTTATAGATAGAAAGATAGTCGGATAAGCAGATAGGTAGATAGGCAAATGAGCAGATAGATAGATAGATAGATAGGCAAATATAGATATAGACAGATATACAAATAGACAGACAGATAGATAGATAGATAGATAGATAGATAGATATATACATAGATAGACAGATAAACAGATAGACAAATAAATTGATAAACAAATAGATAGATTAACACATAGATAGATAGTTAGATAAATAGATAAATAGAAGAGAGATAGACACATAGATCAATAGACAGATAGACAAATAAAATAGATAGAGAGAATGATAGATAGATAAAGTGACAGACAAATAGCTAGATAGATATACAGACAGATAGATAGATAAATAGATAGATAGATTGATTGAAACATTGATAGATAGATAGATAGACATATAGCTTATTAGACAGATAGACAGATAGACAATCAAATAGATAAATAGACACATAGGCATATAGACCAATAGATAGATAGAAAAATAGAGAGATATATAGTTATAAATATTGACAGATAGATATATAAATAGACAAATAGATAGATTTGATAGATTGATTGATTGACAAATACACAAATAGATAGATAGACATACATATTGATAAATATACAGATAGATAGATAGACAGTTAGTCATATAACTAGATAATCAGATAGAGAAATAGGTAGATAGATATATAAATAGATAGATAGATAGATAAAAAGATGGATTGTTAGATATATATATATATATATATATATATATATATATATATATATATATATTGTTAGATAGATAAATAGATAGAAAGATAGACAGATTAAAAAATAAATAGATATATATATAAACAGATATCTAGATAGCCAGATAGCTAGAGAGATAGTTAGATATATAAATATATCTATCTAACTATATATATATATATAGTTAGATAGATAGATATACAGATATATAGAAAATTAAATAGAGAGATAGATAGTTAGATAGATAGACATATACATAGATAGATAGATATACTTATAGATAGATTTATAGACAGATAGATAGTTAGACATATAGATAGATAAGCAGTTTGGCAGATAGGTAGATATACAGATAGATAGATAGATAGATAGATACATAGATAGATAGATATATTTATAGATAACTAGACAAACAAACAAAAAAATTGATAGATAGACTGATTGACAAACACATAGACAGATAGATAGATAGATAGACAGATAGATAGTTAAACTAATTGATAGATACTTATATAGACAGATAGATACATAGACATATATATAGATAGATAGATATATAGATAGACAATTAAACATATAGATAGATAGACAGAATGATAGATATATAAATAGATAGAGAGATAGATAGATCAAAAAATAGTCACATAGAGAGATTGATATATAGATAGATAGATAGAGACATAGAAACATAGACAATTACATACATAACATCGACAGATATATAGATAGATAGACTTATAGAAAGATAGATAGATAGATTAACATATAGATATATAGATAGATAACCATAAAGATAGATAGAAAGATTGACAAACATATAGATAAATAGATTTGACAGATAGACAAATTTACAGAAAGACAGACAGACATATAGATAGATAGATAGACAAAAACATAAATTGACAAATAGATAGATATATATAAGAGAGATAGACAGACAAATAGATAGATAGATAGATAAATAGATAGATAGTTAGATTGATTGATAGATAGACAGATAGATAGACAGATAGATAAACAGGTAGATAGACAGACAGATAAACATATAGATAGATTGATAGATAGAGAGATAGATAGATAAACAAATAGATAGATATATAGATAGATAGATTGATAGATAAAGAGATAGACAGAAAGACAAATAGAAAGAAAGATAGATAGATAGATTTAAAGATAGTCAGATAGATAGAGATAAAGATAGATATATTCACAAATAAATAGATAGATAGATGATAGATAGAGAGCTTAATAGAAAGATAGACATATACACATATAGACATATAGTTTGGTAGATAGATACAAATTTTGACAAATATTCACAAAGATTAATAGACAGATATATATATATATATATATATATATATATATATAGACAAATTGATAGATTGACTACTAGAAAGATCAATAGATAGACATATAGTCAGATAGCCAAATAGCTTGATAGATCGATAGGTGAATAGTTAGATAGATTGATTGAAAGATAGATAAATAGATAGATAGAGAGATAAATAGATATATATATATATATATATATATATATATATATATATTTATAGTTAGATAAATTGAAAGAGAGAAATATATATAGAAACAGAGGTAAATAAATAGAGATAGGTAATTAGACAGATAGACTATATATATATATATATATATATATATATATATATATATATAAACATATACACACATAGGTAGATATGTAGATATACAGACTAATAGATAGATAGATAGAATGATATAGATAAATAAACAGATAGACAGATATACATATAGATATATAGATAGACAAACACATATATAGAGAGATACATATACAGATAGACAAATAAATAGACATATAGATAGATAGATAGATATACAGATTGACAAATATATAGATAGGCAGATAGACAGAAAAATAGATAGATAGATAGAAAGATAGATAGATTAATAGATATAATGATAGATAGAGAGAGAGATAGACACATAGATAGATAGACAGATAGATAGATAGATAAATAGATATATAGATAGATAGATCTACAGATAGACATACAATTACATAGAAAAAAATATAGATAGATAGACATATGGAAAGATACATAGATAGATAGATATATAGACAAATAGAAAGAATGAAAGATAGATAAATAAACAGATAGACACATAGACACATAGACAGATAAACAGATAGACACATAGACAGATATATAGATTGATAGATTGATAGATAGATATATAGACACAGATAGATATACAGATAGATAGAGAGACATAGGCAAATAGACTAATATACAGATAGACAGATAGACACATAGACAGATAGTTGATAGATTGATAGACAGATAGTTAAATAAATAGATTAACAGATATATAGATTGATTGAAAGATTGATAGATAGAAAAACAGATAGAGAGATAGATACATTGATTAAATGATTGACAGATAAATAGATAGATAGATATATATATATATAGCTAGACATATAAACAGTTAGATATAAAGATAGATAAATAGATAGATAGGTAGATAGACTTATAAATAGATTTACAGATAGAAAGATGGATAGATAGAAACATAGAAGAATAGTCACATGGACAGAGTTAAAGATAGACAGTAGATAGATTGACAAATAAAACGTTAGATAGATAGATTGAATTATAGATGAGATAGATAATTAAATTGATAGACAAATAGATCGATAGATAAATAGACAAATTTAAAGATATACAAATAGATAGATAGACAAATTACTTAAGAAACATATATACACAGACAGAAAGACATATTGTAAGATAGACATAAGATAGTTAGACAAATAGTTATATAGATAGATAGACAGATAGATAGAAAGATAGATAAACAATGAGATAAATTGAGAGATACACACATAGATAGAATTATAGATATATAAATAGATAGATAAGATGATAGATAGACAAATAGACAAATAGATATATTGACATATAGATATATATATATGTGTGTGTGTGTGTGTGTGTGTGTGTTTATAAACATATATATACATATACATACATACATATATATTTATATACACACACAAATAGATAGAAGACAAATACACAAATAGACAAATGCTAGATTGACATATAGATAGATTGATAAATCGACAGATAGCTAGATACCAAGATAGCTAGATAGAGAGATAGATATATAGAAAGATAGATAGATAAATAGAAATATAGATAAATAGATAGATAGATAGATAAATCGATAAACATATAGATAAATAGATAGATATATAGTTAGATAGTTAGACATATACATATATAGATAGATTTATAAATAGCTATATATATATATATACTGACACATAGGCAGATTAGCACATAGGCATATAAATAAATAGATAGATAGTCAGTTTGACAGAATATAGATTAATAGATAGAAAGATAGAAATATATAAAGATAGACATATATAGATATATAGATAGAAAAATATATAGATAGATAGATAGATAGACAGACAGACAGATAGTTAGATAGATAGATATAAAAATTAATAGACATATAGATAGAGAGATAGATATATAGACAGATAGAGAGATAGACATATAGATAAATATACAAATATATACATATATAGATAGATAGATAGAAAAATAGATAGATATACATTAGATAGATATACTGATATGTAGAAACACGAATACAAAGATCCATAGATAAAAAGATAGACAGCTAGACAGATAGACAGCTAGACAGATAGATAGATATATATACACACATAGATAGATAGATATTTAGATATATAGACAGATAGACATATAGATAGATATCCTGATAGACAGATAGATAAATACACAGATAGAAATACTTATATATATATATATATATAGACATATAGTTACATAAATAGATAGCTAGAAAGATAAATATATAGATAGACAGACAGATAGATAGATAGATAGAATGATTGAGAGATAAATATATATATATAAAGATTTAGAAAGATAGACAAATTAATAGAAAGGCAGATAGCTAGATATGCAGATATATATATAGATTGTAAGATAGATAGACATATTGATAGAAAGATACATAGATAAAAAAATGTATAGATAGACAAATATACAAATAAATAGATAAATAGATAAATAGATAAATAGATAGACGGATAGATTGATTGATTGATAGATAGAAGATAGATAGACAGATAGATAGACGGATAGACAGATAGATATATAGATTTAAAGACAGATAGATATATAATTAGACAGATAGATAGATTGATTGATTGATTGAGAGATTAATAGATTGACAGATTGACAGAAAGACCGATAGACATAACAAGAGAAAGCCCGATAGATATATAAACATAGACAGATATAAAAATAGATAGATAGATATACAAATAGATAGACAAACATATTGATATATAGACAAATAGACAAATATACATTTACACAGATAAATAGATAGAAAGATTAATAGATTGAAAAGAGATAGGTAGACAACTTGACATATAGACACATAGACACATTGACAGATAGATAGATAAATAGATATACAAATAGACAGATAGATAGAGAGACATATAGACAAATAAATGGATAGATAGAAAACTTGATAGACATATAGATAGAGACACAGATAGATAGATAGATAGATAGATAGATAGACATATCGATAGATAGATAGATAGATAGAAAGGTAGATAGATAGATAGAGAGACACAGACAAATAGATAGATTTATAGATAGAAAGATAGATAAAAAGATAAATAGACAGACAAACAAGTTGAAAGATTGACAGATTGACAAATAAATAGATAGATGGATTGAAAAATACACAGATAGATAGACAGATAGACAGATAGACAGATAGACAGATAGACAAATAGACAGATAGATAGATAAATAGATAGATAGATAGATAAATAGATAGATAGATAGATAAATAGATAGAAAAATAGATAGACACAAAGACAGATAGATTGATTAACAGATAAATGGATTGACAAATAGATGGATTGACAAATAAACAGATAAATAAATAGACAAAGAGATAGATAGATTGATTGATAGATTGAAATATAGACAAATAGACATATTGACAGATAAAGAGATAGACAGATAGATTGATAGACATATACATAGATAGATAGATAGTCACGTTTACATATAGATAGATAAATAGTCAAATAGCTAGATATAAAGATAGACAGATACTTAGAAAGACACATAGTTAGATAGACAAAAGACACATAGATAGATAGACAGATTGACGAATAGATAGAACGATGGTAGACATATAGAAAGATCGACAGATAGAAAAATAGACAGAAAGATAGATAGGTAGGTAGATAGGTAAAAAAATAGACAGACAGATATATATATATATAGATTAATAGATAGATATACAAATAGATAGATAGTCAGATACACATATAGACAAATAACAGATTGACATATAAAAAGATTGATAGATAGATAGATAACTATCTAGCTAGAAAGCCAAATAGATAGATAGATAGATATTAATATATATAAATAGATAGATAGATATATATAAGGATAGATAGAGAGATGAAGAATATATAGATAGTTAGGTAGACAGATATATAGATTGAAAGATATATAGATAAACATATAGATTGATAGATAGATAGTTAGTTAGATAGATATATAGACATATATAGATATATATAGATCGACAGATATATATACTCACACATAGGCATATAGGCATATTTATAAATAGACAGATAGATAATTAGATAGAAGATAGAAAGATATACAGATAGATATATAGACTATTTGATTAATAGACTGATACATATATATATAGATAGATAGATTGATTGATAGATAAATAGTTAGATAGGTAGAAAGATAAATAGATAGATAGACAGACAGATAGATTTATTGATTGATTGACTGATAGACAGATATAGAGTTAGATAGAAAAGTGGTAGAAAGATAGACATATCAATAAATAGGCAGATATGTAGATAGGCAGATAGTTAGATAGGTAGAAATAAAAAAAGATAGATATACAGATAGACAAAAAGATATATAGATAGTTATATAGATAGAAAGATATATAGATAAAGAGATACATAGATAGAAAAATATACAGATAGACAAATAGCCAAATTGATAAATAAATTGACAGACTGATTGATTTATTGATTGATAGAAGACAAAAAGATAGAAAGACATATAGACAGATAGAAATATTTATAGATATATAGATAGACAGATAGATAAATAGATAAACAAATTTAAACATTGATAGATAGATAATTAGACAGATAGCCATATTGAAACATTGACAAATTGATAGATTAACAGATGGACAAATTAACAAATTTTCAGAAAGTGCGATAGACAGATCAAGAGATAGACAGATCGGCAGACATATAGATAGATAGATAGACATAGACAAATATAAAAATAGAGTGATAGAAAAATGGACGAATAGACAGATAGGCAGATTAACACATAAACAAATAGACAAAAAGATAGATTGATAGATTGATAGATAGATAGATAGACAGATAGACCGATAGACAATAGTGAAATAGACACATAGATAAATCGATAGATAGATAGATAGACATATAGACAAATAGATAAAGTGATTGATAGATAAATAGATAGATAGACAAATAGATAGATAGCCACCTAAACAAAAAGATAGATAGAAATATAGATAACTATGCATATAGACAAATAGACATATAGACAGATAGACAAATAGATAAATAAACAGATAACTAGATAGACAAATAGACAAATAGACAGAGAGACATATAGAAAAATAGATAGATAGACTGATAAACAGAAAGACAGATAGACATATTGACATTTTGATAGATAGACAGACAGATAGATAGATAGATAGATAGATATACTCATAGATAGATATACTGATAGACTGATAAGTAAATATATGATAGACATAAAGATAGAATGATAGATTTTTTAACAAGTAGATAGATAGATAGATAGATAGATAAACATATAGAAAGTTTGATAAATTGAAAGATAGACTGATAGATAGATAGATAGACAGATAGATAGATAGATATACCGATAGAAATATAGATAGATAGATAAATAAATAGACAGACAGATAAATAAATAAATAAATAGATAGATATACAGATAGAAAGATAGATAGACAAATATCAAGATAAACAAATAAATAGCCAGACACAATAAAGATAGAAAGTTAGCCATATCGACATATACACAGATATATAGATATATAGATATATAGATATAGATATATAGATATAGATATATAGATATATAGATAGACAGACAGATTGATTGATTGATTGATTGACAAACAGATAGATAGATAGACAGACATTTGGACAGATATACTTGCAGATAGATAGATAGATAGTTAAATAAATAGATAGACACATAGACACATTAACAGATAGACAGATAGATAAACATATAGACAAATAAATAGATAAATAGATAGTTATATAGATAGATAGATAGATACACACTTAGACACAAATATAGAAAGATAGTTTGACAGATAGATAGACATATAGAACAATAGAAAGATAGATAGGTAGACAGATAGATACATAGATAAATAAACATAAAGATAAATAGATTGGTAGATAGAT
This sequence comes from Sapria himalayana, assembly GCA_029783825.1. Taxonomy (NCBI): domain Eukaryota; kingdom Viridiplantae; phylum Streptophyta; class Magnoliopsida; order Malpighiales; family Rafflesiaceae; genus Sapria; species Sapria himalayana. The sequence goes on from JAREIK010001026.1 coordinate 63,822, forward strand.
TGACAAATAGACAGATAGACATATAGATAGATAGATAGATAGATAGATAGATACATAGATATACAGATAGAGAGATTTATAGATAGTCATATAGATAGTTAGACAGATAGACAGATAGATACACAGATAGATAGATAGACAGATAGATAGATAGATAAATAGAAAGAAAGATAGATAGATAGACACATAGAAACTAAAAACATAAACACATAGACAGATAGAATGATAGATAGATAGATAGCTTTACAAGAAAAAAAGATTGACAAATATAGATATAGCCAAATAGATTGATAGAAAGATTGTCAGACAAAAAGATAGATAGATAGATAGGTAAATTGAAAGATTTACAGATAGATACATAGATAGATAAATAGACATATAGCCAGATACACAGATAGACAGATAGTTAGATATACAGAAGACAGATTGATAGACATATAGAAAGATGGATAGATAGAGAGATATATTAGTAGATAGCTAGATAGACAGATTTTTAGATAGATAAAAATATAGATAGACAGATAGAAACATTGATGCATAAACAGATATCCATTTTGATATATAGATATATAGATAGATAGTGTGATAGATAGACAAATAGATAGATAGATTGATTGAAAAAAAGATAGAGAAATAGATAGATAGATTTATAGATAGACATATAGAAATATAGAAAGATAAACATATAAACAGATAAACTTGTCGATAGAATGATAGATCGATAAATAAAGAGTTATATAGATAGATATATAGTTATATACACATATAGATAGATAGACATATAGATAGAAAGATAAGAAGATGGATATATAGATAATAGATAAATAGGTAGATTGACAAATAGACATATAGATAGATATATAGATATATAGTTATATAGGTAGATAGATAGATAGATATTCAGATTGACTGGTAGACAGATAGATCGATAGACAAATTGACTGATATGTAGATATAATGATAGATAGATAGATATATAGATAGATAGTCAGATAGACTGATAGACAAATAGGTAGATAAATAGATTGAAATATAAAAAAACAAGCAGATAGGTTGATTAATATATAGGTAGATAGTTAGATAGATAGTTTGTTTGTTAGTTAGATGCACAGATAGACATATAGATAGATAGACAAATATATAAATAAAAAGATAGATAGATTGATTGATTGATTGATAGACATTAAGATAGAAAGACAGATTGATAGATTGACAGATTGATAGATTGACAAAAAGAGTGATAGAGAGATCGAAATATAGACAGATAGAGAGATAACGAGAAAGAAAGATAGAATGATAGAATGATAGATAGATAGGAAGAAAGGCAGGTAGCCAGATAAAAATAGAAAGATTGGCAGATAGAAAGATAGAAAGATAGACAAATAGACTGATAGACAAATAGACAAATAGATAGATAGATAGAATAATTAAATAATTTGAAATATAGACAGATAGACAGATAGACAAAAAAATTGATAGACAATTTGACAGATATATAGTTATACAGATAGATAGATAAATTGATAGATTGATAGACATGTAGATAGATAGATAGATATATATATATATATATATATATATATATATATATATATATATTGATAGATTAATAGTTAATTAGATAAAAAGATAGATATTTAGATAGATAGACAAATAGAAAAATATACAAATATATATATATATATATATATATATATATATATATATATATATATATATATATATATATGTAGATAAACATATAAATAGCTAGATAAATAAATTGATAGACAGATTGACTGATAATTAGATAGATAGATAAACTAATAGCCAAGTATACAAATAGATAGATATACAGTTAGATAGATAGATTAATAGATAGATAGATAAATGGATGGATAAATAGTTAGATAGATAGATATATAAATTGTTAGTTAGATAGATAGACAGATTGATTGATTGATAGGCAATTATACATATAGACATATAGATATATACATAGATAAATAGATAGACATATATATAGATTATTAGATAGACAGATAGTCATATAGATAGAGAGAAAAATAGATGGACATAGAGATACACAGATAAATAGATAGACAAATAGATAGATGGATAGATAGATATATGTACAGATCGACAGATAGACATAAAGATAGATAAGATAGTTAGATAGATAGATATATAGATAAATAGATAGATAGATAGATAGATAGATAAATAGAGAAACAGATAGACTAATAGACAAATAGGCAGATAGACAGATAGACAGATAATCAATACACAGATACATAGATAGATAGACATACATATAGATACATAAAAAGATAGATTTATAAATATATAGATAGATAGATTGATTGACAGAAAGTAAGATAGATAAATAGATAGATAGATATATAGATATATAAATAGATAGTCAAATAGAATGATTGACAAATTGATAGATAGATAGATAGAAAATTAGAGAGATAATCACATAGATAGATACATAGATAAACAAATAGAAAAATAACCATATAATTAGATATCCATATAGATAGAAAGACATATACAAAGATGGACATATTGACTTATTGACATATAGGCAAATATCCAGACAGATAGATAGATAGATAGATAGACAAATCGAAAGATAATCAGATAGATAGATAGTCATATATACATATAAAGAGATAGACAAATATACGGATAAACAAATAAATAGATAGGTAGAAACTCTAATAGACAAATAGACATATAGATAGATAGATAGTTATATAGATAGATAGAAATACATATAGATAAATAGACATATAGAGATATAGATAGATATATAGATAGAAATATTAACAGATAGATAGATACATATATAGACAGATAGACAAATAGATATATAGACAGAATGATAGATAGAAAAATAGACATATAGACAGATAGACAAATAGATTGATAGAGAAGTAAACAAATAGACATATAGACATATAGAAAGATAGATTGATAGACTGATAGACAGACATACAGATAGATACATAGAGAAATAGATAGATAGACATATCGATAGATTGCCAGACAGACAGAAAGACAGATAGATAGATAAATATAGTCAGATAGACATATACACATATAGACAGATATATAGATAGACAGACAGATAGACACATAGTTAGATAGATAGATAGTTATATAGATAGACTCATAGACATATACACTGATAGATAGATAAATATACATAAAGATAGATTTATAGATACCAGATAGATAGATAAACATATAGATAGATAGATTGATAAATACACATATAGTAATATAGATAGATAGATTGATTGACAGAGAGATAGATAAACAAATAGATTGATTGATTGATAAATAGATAGACAGATAAGCAAATATAAAGGTTAGATAGATATATAGATAGATAGATAGAATGATAGATAGGCAAATAGATTTATAGACAGATAGATAGATTTATAGACAGATAGTTAGATTGATAGATAGACAAATACATAGATAGGTAGATAGATAGATAAACAGATATACAAATATTTAGATAGACAAATAGACAGATATAAAGATTGGCAGATATACTGATAGATAGATTTGCAAATAAATAGATAGAGAGATAGACATATATAAAGATAGAAAGATAGACAGATAGACATATAGACAGAAAGATAGATATATTGACAATTTGACAGACAGACATATAGACTGATAGAAAGAAAGAAAGATAGATACATGGATAGGGAAACAAATAATAAATAGACAAATAGGTAGACACATAGAGTGACAGACAAATAGATAGATATAAGATAGATAGACAGATAGACAGACAGACACATATACAAGTAAACAAAAAGACAAACAGACACTTATACAAGTAGACAGAAAGACAGACAGACACTTATACAAGTAGACAGAAAGATAGACAGACACATATACAAGTAGACAGAAAGATAGACAGACACATATACAAGTAGACAGAAAGACATATATACAAATAGACAAATAAAGAGATTGATAGATATATAAATAAATAGTTTTCTTGATTAACAGAAAGATAGATTGATAGATAGACAGATAACCAGATAGCTAAATAGCCATATAAATATGTGGAGAGATATAAAAATAGACATATACTCTTAAAGACAGATAGGCAAATAGGCACATAGATAGATAGACAGATACATAAATAAAAAGATAGGCAAATAGCAGATAGACAGATAGATAATTAGACATATAGACAAATAGATAGATAGATAGACAAATAGATAGATAGATAGATATATTGAGAGATAGATAGTTAGATAGACTAGATATATTGATAGATAGATAGATATACATATAGATAGATAGACAAATAGATTGATGGACAATTAGACAGATAGACCAAATAGATAAAAAGATAGATATATAGATAGACAGATAGATTGATTGATAGATAAATAGTGATATGTACTATAATATAGTTAAATAGATTAATAGATAGACAAATAGATAGGTGATAGATAAATAGATAGATAGACAGATAGGAGATAGACAAATAGGTAGATAGATAGATTGGAAGATAGGCATATAGATTAATAGAGATTTAGCCAAATAGATAAACTGACAGATAGATAAACAGATTGATGGATAGATAGATAGATAGGCAGACAGATAGACAAATAGATAGATATACAGATAGACAGATACACATTAAATAGATATATAAATCAATAGATAGATAGATATACATATAGACAATTAGACAGATAGACAAATAGACAAATTTGTACATGGACATATAGAAAGAAAGATAGACAAGTAGATAGATTGATAAAGAGATAGATAGATAGATAGACAGATAGAGAAATCATTAAATAGTACGATAGATATATAGGCACATAGAAAGATAGAAATAGAGATGTAGAGTTAGATAGATAGATAGATAGACACATAGATAAATCGATAGATAAATCGATAGATAGATCGACAGATAGATAAATAGACAGATAGTGGGATAGAAAGATTGATAGATAGATAGATAAACAAATAGATACATAGACAGACTAATAGATAGAAAGATAGATAGATAAACATGCAGACAAATAGATAGATAGTCAGATAGAAAAATTATTAGATAATTTGATAGACAAATAAAAAGACATAAAGATAGATAGAGAGATATAGAAATAGATAAATAGACACATATATAAATAGCTAGATAGATAGACATATAAATAAATAGACACATAGATAGATAGACATATTGATAGATAGACATATAAAAAAACAAATAGAAAGAAAGGAAGATAGATAGATAAATTTATAGATATAAAGATTAATAGATAGATAGATATAAAAACATGTAAACAGATATACAGATAGACATATCAATAGATAGACAGATAGATAAATAAACATATATGGACAGATATACATTTAGACAGATAGATAGATAAATAGATAGACAAATGACAGGAAAGATAGATAGACATATAGACAAATAGACAAATATATAGATATACAGGTTGACATATAGATAGATATATAGACAGATAGACAGATTGATAGATATACAAATATACTGACACATAGATAGATCTGCAGATAGATAGATCGATAGACACATAGATAGATAGACATATAGACAGATATATAGATTAACAGATAAATAGATAGATTCATTGATTATTAGATACACACACACACACACATACAGATATATAGAAAGATAAATAAATAAATAGATAGATAGATATATAGACATATACATAGATAGATAGATAGACAGATAGGCAGATTGATAGACAAATAGGCAGATAGATAGATAGAAAGATAGATTGACAGACAGATAGATAGATAGATAGATTGATTGATACACAAATTGATAGATAAATAGATTGAAAGATATATAGATCGATAGATATATAGATATACAGATAGATATATAGATAGACAGACAGACAAACAAATAAATAAATAAATAAATAAATAGATATACAGACTGATAGAAAGATAGATAGATAAACCGATTGAAAGATAAATAGATTAACAAATATACAGTAATACAGATAGATGGATAAACAGATAGATAGTTAGATAGATAGATAGATATATAGATAGATAGATAGAGAGAAGATAGTAGATAGATTGATAGATAGACAAAAAGACAAATACATAGATATACAGATTTACAGACACATAGATAGATAGATAGATAGATAGATGATAGTTAGACACATTAATATATTAGACAGATAGACAGATAGATTAAAGATAGACAAATATATAGATAGATAGATATAGATATAGATATATATATAGAAAGAAAGACATATAGATAGATTGATAGATAGATAGATAGATAGACAGAAAGATAGATAGTTAGACAAATTGTCAAAAAGGCAAATATACAGATAGATAGATAGACAATTCGACAGACATATAGATAGATAGATAAATAGGTAGATAGATAGATAGATAGATAGATAGACATGTATATAGATATATAGATAGATAGATATACAAATAGAAAGATAGATAGATAGACAGATAGACAGACAGATAGATAGATAGACAGATAGATAGATAGACAAAAGATAGATATACAAATAGATCAATAGACTGATAAAAATAGACAGATAGGTAAATAGTTAGATAGGTGGAAAATGTTGAAAGACATATATGTAGATAGGCAGATAGGTAAATAGAAAGATAAGTAGATAAATAAATAGACTAATAGAAAAAAAAATAGACAGGTAGAAATATATATAAATAGACAATTAGATAAATAGACAATTAGAAAGACATTTAGATCGATAGATAGACAGATAGACAAATAGATAGATAGATAATAGATAGATAGATAGTTAGACATGTGACTAGATTGATATATAGATATATAGATAGATAGATAGATAGAGAAAAGATAGATAAAAAATAGATAGATAGACAGACAGACAGATAGATAAATAGATGGAGAGATAGATAAATAAATAAAAAGATATATAGATAGACAAAAAGATCGATAGACAAATAACCATATAGTTACATAGTCAGATAAATAGATAATCATATAACTAGAAAGCCATAATGATATATAAATATATTAAAAGATAGACATATATACTTATAGACATATAAGCAGATAGACGAATTGATAAATAGACAGACAGATAGATAGATAGATAGATAGATAGATAGACAGATAGACAGATAGACAGATAGATAGATAGACAGTAGATAGATAGACATATAGATAGATAGACAAAAGATAATATACAAATAGATCAATAGACTGATAAAAATAGACAGATAGGTAAATAGTTAGATAGGTAGAAAATGTTGAAAGGCTGATATGTAGATAGGCAGATAGGTAAATAGAAAGATAAGTAGATTAATAAATGGACTAATAGACTAATAGAAAGGAAAAATAGACAGATAGAAATATATATATAAATAGATAATTAGATAAATAGACAATTAGAAAGACATTTATTTAGATAGATAGACAGATAGATAGATAGATAATAGACAGATAGACAGTTAGACATGTGACTAGATTGATAGATAGATATATAGATATATAGATAGAGAAAAGATAGATAAAAAATAGATAGATAGATAGACAAACATATAGATAGATAGATAGAGAGACAGATAGACAAATAAAAATATATATATATAGACAAAAAGATAGATAGACAAATAACCATATAGTTACATAGTCAGATAAATAGATAATCATATAACCAGAAAGCCATAATGATAGATAAATATATTAAAAGATAGACATATATACTTATAGACATATAAGCAGATAGACGGATTAATAAATAGATAGACAGAAAGAGATAGACAGTAGATAGATAGATAGACAAAAGATAATATACAAATAGATCAATAGACTGATAAAAATAGACAAATAGGTAAATAGTTAGATAGGTAGAAAATGTTGAAAGGCAGATATGTAGATAGGCAGATAGGTAAATAGAAAGATAAGTAGATAAATAAATAGACAAATAGACTAATAGAAAGGAAAAATAGACAGATAGAAATATATATATATATATATATATATAATTAGATAAATAGACAATTAGAAAGACATTTAGATAGATAGATAGACAGATAGACTGATAGACAGATAGATAGATAGATAATAGACAGTTAGACAGTTAGACATGTGACTAGATTAATAGATAGATATATAGATAGAGAAAAGATAGATAAAAAATAGATAGATAGACAGACATATAGATAGATAGATAGAGAGACAGATAGACAATAAAAAGATATACAGATAGACAAAAAGATAGATAGACAAATAACCATATAGTTACATAGTCAGATAAATAGATAATCATATAACCAGAAAGCCATAATGATTGATAAATATATTAAAAGATTGACATATATACTTATAGACATATAAGAAGATAGACGGATTAATAAATAGACAAATAGATAGAAAGATAGATAGACAGATAGATAGAAAATAGATAGATAGATATATTCATAGACATACATATAGATAGATAGATAGATATATAGATATACAGATAGATAGATAGACACATAGATAGATAAATAGATATATAGTTAGATAAATTGACACATAGATAGATAGACTGATAGATAGATAGAAAGACTGATAGATAGATATATTTATTGATTGATTGAAAGATTGATAGATATACATATAGATAGATAGATAGATAATTAAATAGATAGACAGAGAGACAAATAGAAAGATAGATAGATAGACATGTAGAAATATAGATAGATATACATATAGACAAAAGATAGATAGATATATAGATAGATTGACAAATAGAAAGATAGATAGATAGACAGATTACAAATAGGTAGAATGGCATAAAGGTATATATGCAAATAGCCATATAGGCAAATAGAAATATAGGTAGACAAATAGATAGACAGATATACAGATAGAAAGATATATAGATAGACAGATAGATAAATAGACAACTAGATATACATATAGATAAATAGATAGATATGTAGATAGATAGTTAGACAGATACATAGGTAGACAAATTGATAAATAGATAGATTGATAGATAGACATAATACATATTGACAAATAGATAGATAGATAGATACATAGACATATAGATAGGCACACAGACAGATAGATAGATAAATAGATATATAGATAGAGAGATAGATAGACAGATAGAAAGATAGATAGATAAATAGATAGAGAAATAGATAGATTACCATATGGCTAGATAGTAAGATAAATAATCATATACCTAGAAATCTTTATAGATAGATAGACAGATTAACAGATAGTCATATAAAATTATAGATTGATTGGCAGATAGAAAAATTAAAAATAAACAAATAGATAGATAGATAGACAACTAGATAGATAGATAGACAGATAGATTGATTGATTGATTGATTGACAAATAGACAGATAGAAAAACACATAAATAGATAAATAGTTTGGTAGATAGATAAAAACATAGACAGATAGACAAATAGACTATTAGCCAAATAGATTTATAAATAGATAGACAAATAGACTGATAGACTGATAGACATATAGACAGATATATAAATAGATAGAGAGATACTTAAACAAATAGATAGATAGATAGATAAACAGTGTGAAATCCCAAACAAAAAAAAGAATTTATAAATAACATGATTTGGTTTCTGTGATAAAATGGGCAAAATGGTAATTTTGCAATACAAAAAAATAACTAAAAATTTTAGAAGCATAATGATAAAATGAAAGTCATTATTGCATTTATTTTGGAAAATATAGCGACGGTGTCAAATTTAATTTAATTCTTAGGAAGTCATAATTTAGTTATTTTTTAAGTATTTAAATAATTATTAGAATATATATATATATATAATAAACGTAACCTAAAGACCACTCCACGATGTCTGCAAGTGGTTGTGCATGCGTTGTCCATGCTTCAAATATTAAAAAAACTAATAATAATAATTATAAGTTTTTTTATATTATTAAAAAAAAGAAAATAATGTCAGGAATCCTGAAATTCCGAGAACATTAATAAAAAATAAAAACAATGCTTCGGCAGTGGGGAGACAGAGAAATAGTATAGAGGAAAAAAATAAAAGATCCGTTGATTTTCTTTTGATCATAATGGATTATTCTAAAGTCAGAATAGAATAGTCCAAGAACTAAAGTTACTCTACCCAACGAGTTCTTCAGTTTGATATCAAATTTATAATGTTTTTGTGAAATTTCCTGGAAGGTAGTATTTTTCTCTTATCAAAATTTCTTTCTATTTAAAGTCTATAAATGTTCATGTTTTATATTTCAATTCTAATTTTTAAAAATGTCATTTGAAATGGTTAATTGATAAAAAGTTTATGGAGTTCGTTTAGTAAAATTTATTACAGGTGAATTGGGTTTGGATTGTTATTTCTATGTTTGAAACTTCGTTTAATCGTAAATGATATAATTGCATTTCATATGCAATGGAACATTCCATATACATGGATGGGTGCAAGATAAATATATACATACATATACATACATACATATATATATATATATATATATATATATATATAAAGGTATATGGATTGTATTTGTCATACTCAAATGGGACAATGTCCAGACTGAGGTGCACACTATTTTTTCTGGAGCATGGCTATTATAAATTTGTGTAATCGTATTGGGACAACGACCAGGCTGAGTTACATGGTAGTTTTAGGAAAATATCCAAGGAAAAAAATATTTTGTCAGAGAAATGACCAATATGTTTTTCAAAGGAGGTCCATATTTCTCGATGTAAATCAAAGAAAATCATATTTTATTTGGAAAAATGTCCAATATGTTTTTGGAGAATGTCCATATTTTTCGGAATAATTCCAAAAAAGTAAATATTTCTATAGATATATACATATCTACATATATATTTATTTATATAATATGTAACACTTAGCTTTGGCATGTGTGATGGAGTCGACGAGACTCAGTAATATGAGCATATAAATATTTCATCCATAATTGCATTCATATAAATATTATAATTGAATATGTATTGATATATATGCATGACTTTTTATGTGCACTTAGGTATAAAGTAACTCTGTGGATGTTTATCTCTACTGAGCTTTGCTCAATCAATTGCAGGAACCCTTTTAAGGTATAGGTCCAACGCAGATGGCAGATCCTCATAGGGAATCACACTTGTGAAGAGAAGAAGGTTGTAGCTTAAATAATATGTTGTGTTTTTTATTTCGCTAAGCAAATAAAATGAAAAAAAAAATTCTGGCACATTTGAAAAATATTTATTTTATTGCACATTGTATTGTGTGATGGAATGAATGGGACCCCTGGGGGATGTGATGTCACAAACAGATTGACAGATAGATAGAGAGACAAATAAATAAATAGACTAATAGATAGATAGATATATAGACAAATAGATAGATAGATAAATAGATAGACATATAGAAAGAAAGATAAACAAAAAGATAGACAGACAGATAGATATATAGATAGACAGATAGGCCGACACTAAAAGAAAATTATCATTAAGTTAGGGAATTTTAGCTAGGGATCAATCCCTATATAAAGTGCTAGAGATTAGCTAGGGAATAGTGAGGGATTTTATGATTTTTTATTGAATTAAAAATTTGCAACTAATTAGTAGTGGATTAGCGACAGAATATTTTTCGTAAATTCTACACAAGAAAAGTGGGGAATTTTGAAATAGATTAGCGATAGAATATTTTCGTAAATTTCGTTCAAGACAAGTAATGAATTTTGCAATGGATTTAGTGATGGAATTTTTCTAGCTAATAAAATCTATAATTTAGTGATAGGATTTCCATAGCTAATTACAACGGAAACATGGTGCCGGTATTAAGCGACGAAATTCCCTAGCTAATTATATCCGGAACAGAGTGGTAGATTTTAGCGATTGAAAATCCCAAGCTAATTACATCCCAAAATATACTGACGAATTTAGCGATGGAATTTCTCTATCTAATAAAATTTATAATTTAGTGTTAGATTTAGTGACAGAATTTCCCTAGCTAATTACATCCGAAACATAGTGATAAATTTTAGCGATGGAATTCCCTAGCTAATTATATCCATAACATAGCGACAAATTTTAGCGATGGAAAATCCCAAGCTAATTACATCCCGAAATTTAGTGACGGATTTAGCGACGGAATTTTCCTAGCTAATTACATACTGAATAAAGCGACGGATTTTAGTGACAAAACATCTCTAGCAAATTACATCATGAATATAGCGACAGATTTTAGTGACAAAACTTTCCTATCTAATTAAATCAAAAATATATCGATGGAACTTTTCTAGCAAATTAAATCACGAACATTGGGACGATTTTGTGACGAAATTTTCCTAGCCAATATTTAATTATTTATTTTTTTAAATTTATTATTAATTTTAATATTTTATTTAATTTTGTTGATTAAATGTATGATAATGACCTATAGACGAGTGATCCTTGAAACAAAAATTCTCTTCGTAAAATTATATAAAAAGAATATTATAAATAAATAATTTAAAATATATAAAATAAAAAAAATCAATTATATTAATAAAGACTAAAATAACTATTTTTATGATGTATTAATTTTTAAAAAAAATTATCCAAAAAATTTTTCTAAAATTTTTAATTAATAAACTTAATAATTTGTATTAGAGTAACATTAAATAATTAATTCAATATGTATACATTTTTTTGATCTCTTAAAAATTAAATTAACATACATTAAAATTCTACTAATATAAATATAAAATAATTCATTGTATGATAAAATAAAAAATATTTTCAAAAATATTTGAATTGACGAATAATTAAACTAGTAAATATTAATATTATTATAAGTATAAAAAAATTTTATGATTATAGAAAAATTTTTAAAAAATTATTAATACAAAATTTGAAAATCTTTATTTATAATAAAAATTTAAATTTATTAATTAAATTAAAAGAAGATAAATTAATATTTAAAAATAAATACATAGATGTTTTCCCCTACTAAAATTTATAAGAATTAAACATTTGAGTAGTATTTTTACAATTAGCTTTTAATATACAATCTTTATTAAAATAAAAAAATAACTTTTTTTAATTATCTTCTCACTTTAAGTAATTTTTAGAATTTTAAAAATTATAAATAATATCAAATAATATGAAATTTTATGCCTTTAAAATTATTTCATATTATCTTCATAAATACTAATAAGAATTCTTAAAAATTTATAACTATAAAATATATATATTTATATATATTTTTTAATATAAAAAGTGTTTTATAACATTTAGGAGTGTGGCTAAAAGAACAATCATATTTTCATGTATGTCTAGCTATATGAAGTTTGTAAATTTTGTAGCCATTTGATTTTTTTTTCTAGTTATAATGCTAAACATCTATTTTTTGAAGTTGTTTATATAATTATTTTTTAAATAAATTTTATAATAAAAAATTGCCAGTCGTTTGTTTTTCATGTGTACCTTGCTACACACACATGAACTTTGTTGAAAATATTTTGATAATAAATAAAAAAATGAGTCATTTTAATTATCTATTGTTTAATTAGCTATATATACATATATGTAAATCTATATATATGTAATAAATATATATGTATAAAGATATATAAATAAATGCAAATCCTAAAATTAATTGAAAAATGAGTCTTTATGTATAAAAAAATAAATTGAAAAAAATGAGTCTTTATGTTAATATATGTAAATTTTTTAAAATATATCGGAAAGAGATTTATCATCAATTCAACTCTAACATATATGTATAAATAAATGAATTGAAAAAAGAGTTTTTATTTAAATATAATTAATAATTTTTTATTTTGTTATATTTAGTTGATTTTTTATACATATATGTACAAAAAAATGAAGTTTACAAATATATGGATTTCAACTCTTACATACGCCTAAGAACATCTCAAAAAAATTGGTGTCTGCTTCTGTAGTTTAGCTCGCCTTATCTATAAACCCTCGCAATACTCCAACACCAAAGGGCTTCCATTCTTGAGGGGGCCTCTGGAAGACAAAACAATTTTCTCCACAATGCGCGTGGTAGTGATGCTGATCAGGAAAAGATTTATAGGAATACATGCACCTTTTACCCGTAAGTCATTCCATTAATTTGATTCTGATCATGTAATGGAATTTAGATAGACTCAAGTGATTTGCTCATCAATAATCATACGTGACAAAAAACAATGCACAGTAATCTTTCCATGCTAGTGTCTGTGATTCCATCTCCATCCCTCTCATCAATTTGAAGAATTCTAGTTGGGTATCAAACGAAAAGTATTCCCTATTGCTTTGTTTCTGCATGGTTTTTAATTTTTTGATATATATTGTTCATCTATATATGCACACACTATATGCATATAGGTATATTGTTTATATATATATATATGTATATATAATTTATATATATAAATAAATATGCACACACAAACACAATATATATAAATATACACGTGCACATTATATATATATATATAAGTATGTATGTATGTATATTGTATATATAGTATATATATGATTTAGTTATATGTATAATATAAAAATAAGAAAATAAAAATTAAATAATACTTTTGATTTTTAGAAAAATGCAAGTTGGATTTCTATTTAATCTAACCCATAGTGTGTATATATATACATATAGTTGCCACTTATGTATATAAACAATATATAGATAGAAAATACATACATACATACATACATACATACATATATATATATATAATTAAAAATAAAAATATAAATTATAAAATATTATTGATTTTTATAAAAATGCATGTTGGATTCTAATCTAATCTAACCCATTACCCATAGTCTTTCTTTTATATATTTTTTTAAAAGAGGGTTGCCAATTTTTTTTATAGATACATACATACATACATATTACGAAAAATGATAAAATCAGGTTGATTATTGTCAATACACCAAGATATTATTATTTTTTCAATTTGTTGTATGAAATATCAATTTTTTCTTAATTTAAAAAACAAATATAATTTCTATTTGGGATACATAAACATAAGTTTTTTTATATTAGTTGTGACACAATATTGTTAGTACAAGTATCTTACCTTCTTCGACCCCATACCCTCAAAATTTATAAATTAGCCAAGAGATAATATGTGCTAGGTTTGAGTGGGACAAAAAAAAATCGTTAAACTTTGTACCATTAAACATTAATTATTCATTTTCCCAAACCACGTATAATTTTTCCATTTAATATTACCCAAATGATTTGTAACATTTTCACTTCATATATATATTTTAAAAAATATTCTCTTTGTAAAACACAACTCTTACAAAATGTATATGCACTTTATATTCATATTTGCACATTATTACCCCTTAAATCTATGAGAATCATACACACATACACACATGCATGCATGTAAGTAAGCATATATATATATATATATATATATATATATATATATATATATATATATATATATATCCATATTTCCTTCCATCAAAACATCTACCTAAGTTAATTATGTTTTATTTTCAAGTTGCAAAACTTTCATAAGAAAAACATGCGCGCACACGCAAACACGCACACACACAAACACACATACACCACAAGTGTATGCGATGAATTGTTTTCTTTTTCTTTGTAGTAAAAAAAAGATGACATAAAAAGAACCTAATTTTTTAATAATACTTTATCAATGTTTTTGTTGAGGAAGAATTGAGGGATACGTTTTAGAAGAACAAGAAAAAATAAAAAAAAAAGCAAAAAAAAAACTTTACAATGTTACAAAGATAATCAAATATCATTTAAATTTATGGAACACATTAATATCAATGGTGACAGTTATAACATATGGTTGATAAAGTAAATCGGTTAAAGTTATGACACATTTTAAAATCACCATGCTAAGGCTAAGTGCTAACAACGTCTGGTCTGTGATTGTGGTAACCAGTGGGTCGTGAATCAAAGATGTCCTCTGGGACAAAAAAATTTCAATTCAATGACCTGAAACACCTGACGATGATCATCACAATGACATCTTCTTCTTTTTGGAAAAGATATCATATTGAGTGATTAAATATATTTTAAACTTCGTTTTCTCTCTCTAATCCCTCTCTTCTACTTCCAAAATTATTGAATCTAAAAAAAATTATGATTTTATCTCCTAACTAAAAAGTAATCACGATTTAACTTTTATTATTTAGAATAACAATGAATGAACTAATGCAAAATTTTCAAAACATTGACAATTTTAAAATAACAAGTTAATTAAAATTCAAAATAAAAAATTTAGATTATTTAAAACTTTAAAATCTTCTGTCTTCTATGCATCATTGCCATTCAGCACTGTCAGGCACGACCGTGAACTTTGTTGTGCTCACCGTGCCTTGCTGGGCCAGTGGACAATGCCACCATGGCGCGTTGTGAAAAAAAAATGAGTAATGCCAGCATGAGATGACCTATTTAACATCTCTAGTCTGAATCGAATGCATGCTATTCTGGACTAAACCCAAGTTAGCTTGGAAAGAATGCAAGCTAGCCTGGAACAAATCCAGGTTAGCTTGGAACACTAGCATGGAATGAATTTGAGTTAGCCTTGAATGAACCCGAGCTAGCCTAGAATGAACTCATGCTATCCTAGAATGACGTTGAGCTGGCCTAGAATAAATCCAAGCCAGCTTGGAATGAATCTGAGCTAGAGGTGTGAAGAGTGCCATGCCATGCTGGCACGACCTGCTTTTTCTTAGCAAGACTATGTTGTGCACAACATTGTTAAAATCACATTCCGTGCCATGCATAACAGCCCTATAGACACGACAAAGTGCATGGTCATGCTCATCGTGCCGAATGACAAAGTGAGGAAAATCAGAAAAAAAAGCAATCATGTGGACGAATGTTTTTTAAAAAATAGACCAGCCTGTGATGGGGTGGTATAATTTAAAAAGAAAATAAACCTGCTCGTAAAGGTTTACCATTCCATTGGTCCCGGCACTAGGTACGACTCATGCCGACCCAGCATGCCAAAAACCCTGCCATGGGGTGGCTCGGCCCAAGGCACAGTTCTGGTCCGTGCCATGTCGGGCCAGACACTACTGATCTGGGTCATGCCCGGGCAGCCCGACCCATTTGACACCCTTATTCCAAGCTAGCCTAGAATGAACTTGGGCTAGTCTAGAATGAACCTGGGCCAACTCAAAATGGATCAGGCTAGCCTATAATGAACCCCAACTAGTCTAGAACTAATTCATGTAGTCATGCTAGCCTAAAATGAATACATACTAGATTGGAATGAATTTTGGCTAGCTTCATTCATTGTGTGCAAGCATGTCAAGGTTTTGGCCTGACATGATCCTGGTAGCCGACAAGCCATACCTGGTTGCCATTTTCAAAGCCATGTAATGCTAGGCATGACATAGTGACAAGATTAAGCATAAAAAATATGACATCCCACTCGGCATGGCCTGTTGGATATCTCTATGTAGATTATTTCTAACTATGGGAGGCCACCAAAAAAATAAAAATCTTTATGATGCCTATTTAATTAAGTTGAGAGAAATATATTTTGATAATCAATAATAAATATATGAGTAAGCCTCTTGACAATACATCTTATCTTATGATAATATATCTCCTCATCTAGATATGTTTTCACAATGAACACCCACCTATGTCATATCTTACAAAGGCAATCATAAGACATGATATCATCTTAAATGAGATAATATTTGAGAATGAGACATGAGTATCACAGTACAAAAATACCTATGCAATAAGATGTTGGGTAGAAAGCTTCACTTTATATTGAAGAGTGATTAGAAGACTAATATCATAGGAATTAGTGATCAGAACACATGGCTACATGAGAGACTTTTCGATGCTCTGAACATGCTATGCATGTCCCTTCTCAATACAAACTCTATGTCTTGTACAATCAAGTCTTGTAGTCTCTAAATCATCATGAGCCAGAATTGGAGTAGACCCGATGATTACCAAGTTCTATGGACTCGAGAGATATTTACTTTCTTGTGAAACTTCACTCTCTCTAGAGTTAACTTGATCTGTACTTATTTGTCAATATGATGATTTCACATAAATATTATCATAAAGTGAATCAAATTCAATTGTAATCGATGAGTGGTCGTCCCTTCTCATTGGAGGCTTAGGAAAGATTGAAAATTAATTTACTCACATATATCATATGGACTCTTTTTCTAGGCTAGTTAAAAAATGAGTCTAACTTAAAAAAATATCAATATTTACTAAGACTCAATCAGATTCTATTTAAAAATACTAGCATACTTTTTAGATACTAGATTAACCAAGAAAATTAAATCTTAAAGTACTAGGTATTACCTTATCTTGTCATAGGAAAAGAAGATGAACAAAACAAACACACCAAAATACTCCGAGAGATATTAAATAATTTATTTTTCCAAAATAAATGATTTAAAAAATCATATTGTAAGAAATGAAAAAAAAAATATTCAATTGATAAAATAGATTTGATTAAAACATTTCCGAAAGACTTTCAAAATACTTCGATTAAAAATCTGAGTTGTCTCAATCAAAAATCCATTCAACCTTTTTAAGATATCATTCCATGATGATGTGTCTGTACATGAAGTCTGGTATATAACCTTAAGATTCATACATAAAGTATGAAAACTATCTGATACATTATTACTTCTACTATTTTTTTTATATTTTCATAAAGATGATTTCATATCTTTTAATGAAATGACTGAAAATAAAAAAAATATAATTTGTAAAAAAATGTAATTTAAAATAAAAAAAACAAGTAAAACCTGTATAATTATAAATCAATATGATAAAATAACCTAACTTCTTTTTAATTTTATTTCTAGTGAGCTTTCATTTTTCATCTAAATGTATCAGATCGAAAGAATCATTGCTCACACAGATCCGACAGACAAAAAAATATTTTACTAAATATTTCAAAGAAAGATCTAATACCAGACATGAGCAAATATCTAAATAATAATCAAAAGCGACATTATTTATTTAATATATAATTATTTTAAAAGTTATTATAGTTTCTATTTGTTTATAGTGTTAAATATTTTTTTTAATTAGTTGTTTATTTTATTACATATGAGAATACTCGACATATAAGCTGTCCCAATTCATATTTCCCATTATATAAGGATACATCATTGTACATTTTTATCATGAGTAGTATTGATATTTTGAATTTATTTTCATTATGTTATTAGAGCTTGTACCTTAGAAAGCACAAATACTATGATTTGTAGAGAGAGAAGTCCATGTAGATAATAACATCACAATCACAAATTCACTGTGTGTAACATTTTACGTGTGTTCAATACCTCTTTCCAAAGAAGGCACAAATAATGTGTGCCCTACCATCTCTCCATCACATGTCCATTGCATCAGATGTATGTCGATGCCAACTACATCAATGTAGATGGTGCAAAGTGCAATGTGTAACAATGTGTGCAATTTCATGCACATATTTACATATTAATGCGCAAGTATGTGATAGTGTATCCGCAAGTGTGTGATAGTGTGTGCGCAAGTGCGTGATAGAGTATGATAATGTGTGCGCAAGTATATGACAGTGTGTGTAAGTGTGTATGTATTCTTCAATCATTTTTGACTGTCCTTTCAAATTTTGAATCATATAAAAATTTTTTAGCATGTTTTCTAGAAAGTCTAAAATTAATTATTTTATTTATTTTTCTTGATTATTTTATTATATAAAATAGTACAAGTATTTTTCATTAATGTCTAGGATAATATTAGAGAGTGATGAAATATTTCTAAAGTAAAACTCATTTTTTTGTGAATTCAGGAAGAATAATAATCTAGAGATGTAATTAGACTCATTATTCTTCCTCATTCCCTTATAACCCCACTTAAATTTCCAATTATAAGAGACTAGAAAGGATCACCACCAACTACATAAGAACTTACCTGTTCAAATTATGATTACCCTCCTATGAGTATGAGATCATTATTTGCTCTGACAAATATAAATCATATCAACTCTGAATAAAGTGAGATTTCCACGGAGAGGTAATTTACCTTGAGTCAAGATAGCACAATAAATAGTCTAGGAACTTACTATAGTTCCTAGTAACAATGAGTTGAAAACTATATAATTTTCCACCCATCATTTAGAATTTATATTAATAAAAAGAAACATGTGCATCATGTAGGAATTATTTCTATTTTACTTTATATTATATACTACAAGAAAATCTCATATAGCTAGGGACAATTCCCTAGCTAAATGGGCATTTTTCGTCGCTAAACAGGATTTAGTGAAGGATTACCGATGAATCGGTTCCCTATCTAAAGTGCTTCTTGCTAAATTTTAGCGAGGAAAGTATCCATAGCTAAAAGGTTAGCAACGGAAAAAATCCCTTGCTAAAGAAGAAAAATTATGTAGCTAAATTAACAAGATAAACAAGATATTCCACCGTTAAACAAAAATAACAACAGATGATTCCCTAGCTAAAGTGCTGGTCTATAAATTTTAGCAACGGATATAGTCCCTAGCAAATAAATTTAGTGAAGGAATATCCGTCGCTAATTTTAATATTCCCCTAGCTAAATTAGCTAGGGAAAATTCCCTAGCTAATTTAGCAAGGGATTTTTCCCTTGCTAATTTATCAAGGGAATTTTTCCTAGCCATATAAATTTCAAAAATAATTTTAAAATTTAAAAATTTTAAAAAATTTATTAAAATTTTTTAATTAAATAATTTAATATTTGTATATCAAATTGAATAAAAATTTAAACTATAAATAATTTATAATACACAAAAAATAAAATCATTTAAAATTTTTATGCAAATTCAATATTCTACATAATTGAAACAAAAAAATAACAAACTTTTATTTGATCTTATTCATCAATGAATCTACCGACAGTGCATAAAGTAAAATATATCCATTCATTGACGTTGCTTTCTCTCCCTCTACTCCTCCGATCATCATTTTTTTACTACGACAAAGCTATCTGAGTCACGACATGTAATATCTAGTGAAAAATCCCATCACTTATAAAAGCTTTGTATGAGGAACAATGTGGTATCATATCTGTAAGAAAATTAAAAAACTTAGTCAAATTAACAAAAAAAGTTATGATATGATACATATATAATCCTACAGTATATATGTAAATATATATTAGCATTTCACTCGTACATATATCAGTGCAGTAAATGTACATATAAACAACAGTATTATGTGTGCATATAAACTAAGTACAAATATACTCAGTATATACGTACATAAAATACTACAGTATTAAATGTACGTATATACTGACTTTATTCATACATATATATCTCATTTGGTGTTGTTGCTACTGCTATTGCAGCTACTTCTACCACTAATGCCATTGCCGGTGTCGCTGCCAAAACCACTATTGTTGTCGCCGCCGCCGCAACCTCTGCTACTGAAGCTGCAGCCACTGCTGCTGCTGTCGTGGTGACCCCCACTACCGGTGCTACCGCTGCATGTCACGACTGCCATTGTCACCGCTACTACCACCACCGCCACTACTGCCATTGCCACCTCTACCACTGCTTCCAGCGCTACCGCTACTTCCTGTGTAGATGCTGCTACCACCGCTGCCACCGTTGCTTTTAGTATAGCCACTACTGTAGCCGCTGCCTATGTCTCCTATGCCGCCACTCCTGCCACTGCTGCTCCCACCACTACTGCTACCGCTACAGCCCCCGCTGATGCCGCCACCACCTCTACCACCACTACCGCTTCCGATGTCGCCACTGCCATCACTATCATAGCTACTACTGTTGATAATAAGCTTTTACATACATATAATAGGCTAAAACTCTACCCGAAAAATTGGGAGACACACAAATATTTTCACAGATATATAAAAAATAATTAGTATAGACATGAAAAAACACAAATTAAAGTTGATTGTCATCCAGCTTAAACTAAAATTTAATTAAATAATTTAATATTTTTATTTAAAATTTAATTAAAATCAAAACTATAAATGAAAATATTAAATTAAATAAAAAAATTCATTTAATAACTTATTCTAATACAATATTTTAAATAACTAAAAAAATAACAAAAAATATATTACATCTTAGTAATTAATGTATCTACCGACTGTGCATAAAGTATAATCTATCAATGCATTAACGTTACTTTCTCTCCCTCAACTCCTCCGATCACCAACTTTTCGCAGTGAAAAAGTTGTCCGAGTCACATTGCTTCATGTTTGTTGAAAAATCCCTTCACTTATACAATCTTCGTATGGAAAATAATGCGGTATCACATATGTAAGAAATTTAAACCACTAAATCAAATCAAAATAAATTAAAAAAAAACTATGTTTTGATAAATATATATTACTACCGCAAAAATGTACATATATACTAGCATTTCTCTCGTACATATATTAATGCAGTATTTGTACATATAAATTGTAGTATAATGCATACATATATACTGAGTATATTTATACTCAGTATATATTTACATAAAATATTGTAGAATTATATGTACGTATATACTGACTATATACGTACATATATATCATATTTGTTGCCGTTCATGCTGCTCACGGTGTCGTTGCCGCCCCTACCACATTGCTACTGCCACTACGGCTACCACTACTGCCGCTACTGCCTCCGCTACCACTACTACCTCCACTGCCACTACTGCTGCTAGTGCCTACGTTGCCGCTGCTGTCACTAATATCACTGATGCCGTCGCCACCGCCGCCGTAGCGTATGATGTCGCTTCCTCCGCTACTTCTACTTCCTCCGCTACAGCCACAGCCACTACTGTTGTTGTTGCTGTCGCTGCCGGTGCTACCACTGCCACTACCGGCACTACTGCTACTGCTATCGGTGCCGCCACTGCCGCTACAGACACTACTACTACTGCTGCCGCCGCTGCCACTTCTGGCGCCACTGCCACCAATGCCGCCATTTCCGCCACTACCGCCACTGCCACCACTACTGCCACTACCGTCACTACTGCCACTACCGCTGATGATAATAGGCTTTTACATACCTATAATAGGCTAAAACTCGACCCAAAAATTTTGGAGAAACACAAACATATTCACATATTTATAAAAATAGTTATTATAGACATGAACAAACAAAAATTACAGTTGAATGTCATATAGTTTCAACAAAAATTTAATTAAATAATTTAATATTTTAAAATTAAATTTAATAAAAACTGATACTATAAATGAAAATTTTAAATTTTTTAAAAAAAGTCATTCAATAACTTATTCTAATACAATATTTTAAATAACTAAAACAAAAAAAATAATAAAATTATATTTCATCTTATTAATCAATGTATCTACCGACTGTGCATAAAGTATAATTATAATCTATCAATGCATTTACATTGCTTCACTCCCACTGCTCCTCCGATCACCAACTTTCCGCAGCAAAAATGTTGTCCGAGTCACGGTGCTTCATATTTGTTGAAATATATCTTCACTTATACAAGCTTCGTATGGGAAATAATGTTGTTCCATATCTATACGAAATTTAAACCACTAAATGAAAACAAAATAAATAAAAAAAGACTATGTTTTGATTAATATATATTGCTACAGTAAATATGCACAAATATACTAGCATCTCACTCGTACATATATTACTATAGTATATGTACATATAAACTGCAGTATTATGCGTACATATATACTGAGTACATATATATACTCAATATATATGTACATAAAATATTGTAGTATTATATGTACATATATATGGACTATATACGTACATATATACCGCATTTGTTGCTGTTGCTGCTGCTCCTACTACCACTGCCACACCTACCACAGATGTCGCGGCCGTTTCCATTGTCCATGCCGCTGTCACTGCCGGTGCTGTCGTTGTTGCTGCTGCCGGTACCGGTGCTACCACTGCTACTACCATAGCTACCGGTGCTACCCCTGCCCCTACCACTACTTTCGTCGTAGCTGCTGTTGTAGCTGTAGCCACTGATTTCGCTGCTGCCGCTACTGCCGCTACTACCGCTGATGTCAGCTCTACTGCTATTGTCGCCACTGCTGCTGCCGCCGTAGTTACCGCTTCTGCGGCCACCACTGCCACTGCCACCACTACCATCGCTACTGCCACCACAGCCATCGCTGCCATCTCAGCCGTTACTACCACTACTAAATACAGGCTTTTACATACTTATAATAGGCTAAAACTCTACCCAAAAAATTCAGAGAGAAAAATATATTCACAGATATATAAAAACAAATATTATAGACATGAACAAACACAAATTAAAGTTGATTGTTATACAGCTTCAACAAAAATCCAAAAGATGTCTAATAATTATGTTTAGAGATAAAGAGAGCAAAAAAAAATATTTTTAGAAAAATAAAGATAAGATAAGCTAGCCCTCTTTTTGATAAAGCTGAAATCGGTAAATATGGGACACATGCATTGGAAGAACCATGGTAATATCTGAATCCTTTGAATCAAGATTTTATCTTTTCTCTCACATAATGTGTCCTACAAAGATTCATAATATGGTTTATCGAAAAAACAATGAACAAAACCAGAATAAAAAAAATTGAAACCTGCAAAAAATTATCATAATTATTTGCTACACATAGACAAAAATAAATAACAGTTCAAAAATAATTCTCATATTAAATCATTCTCATGATTTTTAGGGAATGCTAGGCTCTCCTGTGAAGATTCACAACTAGATCTAGGAATGCTATATGATGCACCAATGCTCGTTGTTTAATTTCTTTTAATTTCTTTAATTTCATGTGACTCCATATAGGACATCAGTTGTTGCATTGCTTTTTTAATTTTTTTAATTTCTTGCATTTCTTCCATCAAATTAGTTATCTGCTCATCCTTCTTTTTCAGTTCGATCTCCATATCTACAATACGTTCATTTGTTTTACATGCTCGTTTTTTGACCACCTCATCCACCATTGGTGAGAAAGATGAAATAGAAGCATGACTGCTACAACAAAATGCCACTCCCTTAGAGCTGATTCCGTACACTCTCTGCTTCTTTCGATCTCCTATTGTCTCCAAATAAATTGGATCATTGTCAATTGTTTGAAGATTCATAGAATCCACAACATGTTGATGAGCAGCTGTCACATGTTCCTACATTAGGTCTTGAGATAAAATGGAGATAAAAACTATTCTAGATTTACAAAAAATAAAATAAAAATTTTGCATTCAAACTAATTTTCATAATGTACTATAGCTTTATAATATCTAATTAATATAACAATTTCTTACGGCAATCATCTGAGACTTGTTGTCAACATACTGACCATCCACTTTCTTTACATGTATCTTTCGTAAAATCTCATAGAAATTTGGATCTCGACCCAATTCTTCTGCCTAGAATATGTTTTTATTAATTAAAAAAAAACAAATGATAAAAAATTTAATATAATTATTAAAACCATGCAGAGATTATATTTATTGTACTATTAGGACAATCACAAAATATAGATATGTTTAGAAGTTTAAATTTATAACAAATCTCGAGCATGCTCGATGCTTGACATTGAACCTCCTGTGTGTCGACAGATTCCTGTACCTATTCCAGCAACCTCACTTCATCGATTTTTGCTTGAAATATTTGATTTTTTCATCACATCTGGCTCATCCCAATAATTAAGCCACTCGGGCCAGTCTTCCTGGGATATAAAATCAGGTATTTCTTTCATTTTGTTTAATTTATGGATAAAATTGGAATACCATTGAGCAGCTTTTATCTCTCATAATGACTTTATCTTTCCATCAAATTTGGGTGGCCATGTGCACTGATTCTATAAATAGAAAAATGACAAAAGAATTTATATTAACAACAAGAACATAATTATTTACTACTTGAATACTAACAAACATAAAAATTAAGTAATTAGATAATTATTTTTCAATTCTTTTGTTTTGTTATTTTTACTTGAAAGTCTTTAAAATATAAATCCTTTGTCGATTCAGAAACATTCTTCCAGGAGAAAGCTTTAGGATCAGCCATTTTCTTGAAAGTCTTTGTAATTATAATTGAACACTTGTGAGATGAAATTAAACTATACAAATAAATAAATAACATAGAAAACAAGCAAATCAAAACAATATAAAAAAACCACTGACAGCAACATAAATTTTTTTTTTCAAGTCATTTTTACATATTTCTTTTACCTCTCATCAAAAATATCAATTTCTAAATTTGCATTGACTATAGAGGAAGGCACAACATTTGATGATGCCATTAGTATTGTAAATGGGGGAATAATCAGTGTAAATTGTGGTGTAGAAGATAGAGATGGATCAAAAGTGTGAGCAGGAAGCACAATCGGTGGTGGGCTTACATCTGATAAAGGTGATAGTAGAGGTCTCAATGATGGTGATGGTGATAGAAATGAAGATGGTAATTGTGATGTTGAAGTCAGGATATGGTGGCTATGAGATGATACTGATTCTGCAACATGATGTAACATAATAGATGAATTTGGTTCATTTCTATTTCTATGTCCACCTCCACCATGGCCACGTCCTTTAGGTGCCATCTGGTGTACAAAATAAAACAAAGAATAAAATATAGAAATATGATGAACAAGCATGCATTTTCAAATAAAACACACCGATAGATTTCAACAAAATACAAAAAGTCTTTGATAGTTTAAATTTATAATAAAATTATAATAATTTAATTATCAGCATCACTGTGATTCTCCAATGGTTCTTCTGATATTTCGTCTGATTCCGATAGAAGTTCGAACTCATCTTCAGAAAGAAATTGATCATCTTCAATTTTTTATTATGCCACCATTTGAGTCGCATAAATTTTCTGGATCTTTATCTACATTCAATGGCTCAATATTATTTATGTCATCTTCCTAGAATGTCAGTGCAATTTCTAAGTATGCACTTCTTTGTTGCGATGTTGATATTTCAAATTTTGATCGAGCTTTGATCTTGCAAATTGCCCACCAATCTCTTTTTTCACTAGATAAACTCGGATATGTACAATAATATACCTGAGTAGTTTGAACTACCATAATAAATAGCTCATATCAATTATATCTGTGTTTATGGTTAACATCTGCTAGCTTATAATCCGAATGAATCTTTGTAATTTAAAAAGTGATATTAACAAATAAAAGATAATAATAAATAAAATAATTCAAAATTCAAAACTTTATAATTCTCACATAACTTTTGAACCAATTCAAAAATTCAGTTTCTAGCATATAATCGACATCATTGCTGGAAATTGTTGGTTGCCTATATTTTAACTACTCAACATAAATACTACACAAATATAAAAAGAGAAAGAAAAATGTATATCAATTTTTAATAATTCTTATTAAAGATAAAATTAAACTATGATTAAACCTACAACCATTTTGTGTATACATACTCAACGTATTGTACAACCTCCTCACAATTAATTAAAACATAGCTTCGGGTTGCTTTGTACTCGTCATCTATCATACATCTTTTCACTACTCTTCCAAATGCTCTTCTAGGGTGCTTGAAGATAGATAATATATCCATAGAATCATCTTCTACCATCACATGACCTTCATAATTCTGTGACATATTTCTATTCTTTGTATTCACATGATCATCAAATTAATAAGAAAAAAATAATGATGCTTCTTCTACTAAATTTGTATTGCAAATTGAACCTTCAACTTTTGCCTTGTTTCTAACATTCAATTTCAACTTACGAAGATACCTACAACCACAATGTTGGGTTTCAATTAAATTAAATTACAATATTAATTAAAGTACGAAATAATAAAACACAACATATTATATGTATTTACCTCTCAAAAAAATACATCCACCTGAATTGCAGTGGTCCTGCAATCTTTGATTCATATGCCAAATGGACTGGCAATTGTTCCATTTAGTCAAAAAAACTAGGTGGGAATATCCATTCAAGCTTATAAATAATAAATGGAATGTCATTCTCCTGCCTCACCATGTCATCTATTTTGATTGTGGTTGCAGTTAGTTGTTTGAAAAACAAACTAATTTCTATAAGGACCTTCCAAACATTTAGTGGAAATATTTCACGGAATGTAATTTGTATTAATCTCTACATAAATACATGACAGTCATTACTTTTCATTCAAAATATATAAAAATCTTCATATCCATGCATATATGCATATTGGACACATATCCATCAGGGAATTTCAAATTTTTAACTCATTCACATAATATCTATCTTGCCTTCTTATCAAGTGTGTAGCAAGCTTTATGAAATTTTCATGTTTCCTTATCCAGTTTCAATTTACGATGCCGACAGTAATCATTCAGCTCTTGTATTGATTTTAATGTGTTTTTTGTCTTTCCGTCTACATTATGGATAATGTTAAAAACATTGTCAAAAACATTTTTTTCAATATGCATTACATCTAAGTTATGACGAATTAAATTGGAGTTCCAATAGGACAAGTCCCAAAATATACTACGTTTCCTCCGGCCAAATAATTTGCTTCTTGGTCCATTACTACGAGTAGCATCCTTTTCAGTTACCTTATTCAAACCCAAACTATAAACCTCTGTAATAATTTCATCTCCTGAATGAACTGCTGGTGCAACTCTCATCATAGTTTTATTTTTCGAAATGCAATTCTATTTCTTCGTAATGGATGCTTCATAAGTAGAAACTTACGATGGTTATCAAACCATGACTGATTACCACTAAATTTGAAGGTAAATGCACCATAATTTGTCATGCAATATGGACATGCGATTCATCCTACATCACTCCAGCCACACAACATTAAATATGCAGGAAAGTCACTTACCGTCCACATAAGGGTTTCCCACATAATGAAATTTTGCTTCTTTGAGATATCATATGTAATCATGTCAACATCCGATAAATGATTTAACTCTGCAATACGAGGCTATAAAAATACATCAAGCATGCCTTTCGGCTTTTTTGGCCCAGGAACCAATATTGACAAAAACATATATTGCTCTTTCATATATAGGCATGGAGGCAAGTTATAATGTGTCACTATCACTAGCCATATTGAATACTATTGTCCAGATTCCCTAAATGGCTGAAATCTATCAGTGTAGAAACCCAATCTCACATTTTGACTTTCTGCTCCAAAATCTTGATGTATATAATTAGAATGGTTCCAAGCAGGTGAATCTGATGGATGCCACATTACCCCTTCTTCAACCTCATGCTCGGAATGCCACCTAATATCATTTTCTGTAGCATTTGATGCATATAGTCTCTGTAATTGAGGAACAAATGAAAAATAATACATCTTCTTTAAGGCAGCCTTCAATATTTTTCACGTTTCTACAACACGAGGTGCCTTCCTAAATTGAGGATGGTCACAAAACTTACAACTAATTAAATCACTATCACGGCCCCAATATAACATGCTTCCTTTTAAACTATAATCAATTTTTTTCACTGGTAGACCCATTCTTCGTAGTAACTTAATACTGTTGTAAAAGTTGTTAGTGATCAAATTATTATCTGGAACAATCTCCTTCATCAGTTCTGTCACATGATCAAATAATTTTTCAGACATATGATTTTCTGACTTAATGCTCATTATTCGAGCCACAAGTGACAATTGTGAATATCTTTTAGAACCACGCCACAACTCTTTATCTGCATCTTTAAGTATTTCATAAAATTTATGAGCTTCAGGATTAGGTGGTTCATCCATATAATCTATATTGAAGTCAGCACTAGTAGCTTCCATGATCATTCTATGGTATGTGTTTGAAGATTCTTCACCACAAGTAAATGATTCAATACCCTCATTTTGGTCAATATTTAGAACCATTGTACTTTCGCCATGATAAATCCAATCAAAATAATTTGGTACAAAGCCATATTTAATCAAATGATATATTATAGTGTTTGCATCACGAAAAGGGATATTCTGCCACTTTCGATGATTACATGGACACTTAATTTTTTCTCCATCCATCAATCTCGATTGACTACATGCAAAATTGATGAAAGTTTCGAGCCTAGTCAAAAAATCTTCATTCAAAAATCCATTAATAACCATTTGATACATCCACTAACGATCTGAGCTCATTTTTTCCTATTTTATTTACAAAAATAATGTCCAATCATTATTATAAATAAAACATTCTATTACTTCAAAATATACAAATAATAAAATAAAATTACTTACATATGAATATTTAAAATTTAAATATCATGAATATCGAGGCAATGCATTTGTAGAATCTACATTAATAGATAATGTTAATTTTAGCACGATAAATATTAATAGATATCACATTTATACTAAATAAAGTGTACAAAGTACAATAATGCACAAAAAATTAAAGCAAAAAAAAGACATTTAATGTTTGAAGGAGGAGAGGGAGAGAGAGAGAGACACATAGAGAGTACAGTGTAGAATAAAAAATTATATAAAAGAAAATAAAATTTCTTCTGTATAAACCTATCAAATATTACATCTTTTGTCATACATAAGTTCATATTTGAGCCCGAGGCCAAAGGGCTGGAATTAGATAAGTGTATGACCCTTATTTGTATTATACCATATATGAGCCTGATCAACGGACAATCACATTATACATGCTTACATATTGTTGATATTATATCTTATGTCATTTAATTATAAATTAGTTAAACAAATTAATATTATCCTAGATATAAAATATGCTAGGATACATATAGTAAATGTAGTTATAAATAGTTACATATAGTTAAACATATAATTATATATAGATATATGCATACAAGTAGTTATAAGTAAATATAAATACATGTATACAAAGTTATAAATAATTATATAGATTTACATATATGTATACATAATTAAAAATAAAGTTATATTTATTTATATAAAGTTATTTATAGTTATAAGAATATTTATATATACTTAAACACATATAGTTAAAATTGTGCTATATGTTTTTATACATATAATTATAAATATTGTTACATGTAGTTATAGTTATAGTTACACGTATTGTTAAACTTATATTTATACATGTATGGATATATATTTGTTCATATAATTTTATATATTTATACATATAGTTATGTATGGGTATAGATATACTAAAATACATTTTTATACTAATATATAAAAATATAAATTAAATATATGTTGTTAATTATATATTTAAATATAGGTTATACATTAATAATATAAAATTATGTATCGTTATATGTTATTATATATATAATATATATAGTTATAAAAACTTATATATTATTAAACATTTTGATATATATATATATATATATATATATTCATATGAGTTGTTATATTTAGTTATACTTAAATATTTACAAAGTTATAAACAAGTATATAGATTTGCATATATGTATACATATATGTATAAATAGTTAAAAATATAGTTATATTTAATTATATAAAGTTTTATTTAGTTTTAAAAATATGTATATATAGTTATACACATATAATTACATATGATGTTGTATGTTATTATACATCTAATTATTAATATAGGTACATGTGATTATACATATAGTTACATGTATAGTTAAACTTTTATTCATACATGTATGTATATATATTTGTTCATATAATTTCATATATTTATACATATAGTTATGTATAGGTATGGATATACTAAAATACTTTTTTTATACTAATATAAAAAAATATATATTAAATATATGTTGTTAATTATATATTTAAAAATAAGGTATACTTTAATAATATAAAATTATGTATAGTTATATGTTATTATACATATAATATATATAGTTATAAAAAATTATATATCGTTAAACATTTAGTTTTATATATATATATATATATATATATATATTCTTATGAGTAGTTATATTTACTTATACATAAATATATACAAAGTTATAAACAAGTATATAAATTTACATATATGTATACAATTATGTATAAATAGTTAAAAACATAGTTATATTTAATTATATAAAGTTTTATTTAGTTTTATAAATATTTATATATAGTTATATACATATAATTAAATATGCCGTTGTATGTTATTATACATGTAATTATAAATATAGTTACATGTGATTATACAAATAGTTACACGTATAGATAAAATTATATTTATACATGTATGTATATATATTTGTTCATATAATTTTATATATTTATACATATAGTTATGTATAGCTATGGATTTACTAAAATACATTTTTTATACTAATATATAAAAATGTATATTAAATATATGTTAATTATATATTTAAATATAGGTTATACATTAATAATATAAAACTATGTATAGTTATATGTTATTATACATATAATATATATAGTTATAAAAAATTATATATCGTTAAGCATTTAGTTTTATATATATATATATATATATATATATATATATATATATATATATATATATATATATATATATATATATATTCATATGAGTAGTTATATTTAGTTATACATAAATATATACAAAGTTATAAACAAGCATATAGATTTACATACATGTATACATATATGTATAAATAGTTAAAAATATAGTTATATTTAATTATATAAAGTTTTATTTTGTTTTAAAAATATTTATATATAGTTTTACACATATAATTAAACATAATATTGTATGTTGTTATAAATGTAATTATTAATATAGTTACATGTGGTTATACATATAGTTACACGTATAGTTAAACTTATATTTATACATATAGGTATATTTATTTATTTATTTATATAATTTTATATATCTATACCTATAGTTATGTATAGGTATAGATATAGTAAAATACATTTTTGAATACTAATATATACAAATGTATATTAAATATAAGTTGTAAATTATATATTTAAATATAGTTATGTATAAAGCTTTTATAGTAATACATATAATAAGATACAATTATTTATAGTTATATGTTATTATACATATAGTATATATAACTATAAATATTTTTTATATAGTTAAACATATAGTTATATATAGATATATTCATACAAATAGTTATACATAAATATATAAAGTTATAAATAAATATATAGATATACATATATGTATACATACTTACAAATATAGTTTTATTTAATTATATAGAGTGTTATAAAGTCATACAATTATTTATATATAGTTATAAAACTATTTATACATAGTCATACAACTTCAACAAATATCTATAATATGGCCAGCAATGATGTTGAGAGAGAGAAAAAAAATACTATATTTCTACACTTTTCCACATGAGCAGGAAGTTACTTTTAATGGCCATTTACTACTGCTTCTATAGCGAAGAGATGTTCTACTAAAGCATCATAAATTTCTTCCACATATATGCATGTCCATATATATATATATATATTAAAAAAAATATGAAGATTAATACATATCGAGTATTCTGTATTCCCATTAAAAATAAAACAACTGAATAAAATAAATAAAAACTCACAATAATATAATATTATGAATAAAAATTATAAAATGACATTATCATTTATTAAATAAAATAAAAATTCACTTATAAATACAAAAAGAAACTATAAATACTCTTAATCTATATGAATCATCTCATCCTAGTATCTCAAGATAAAAAAATATAAAACTACAATATAATTCTCAATAGTTTTGAAATTTTTATTTTTATTTACAACTTAGTAATGTTCTTTATAATTCATTTTGCTTTATTTTTATGATATGTTACTATTTTTTTATTATATTGTATTGATGTTATTGAAATTATAATAATTTATATTTATTTTATTAAGATATGAAATAATATCTAATAATATATGTTATGAACTAAAAATTAATTAGTAAATATGTTTATATCATATAAAACTATAAAAGAGTACTCACATAAAAGAGTACTCACATATATTCGTTAGTACTATAAATTACTATTTCATTACTGATACATACATTTCCATAATACTTCTCATATTTTCTTATATTCATTATTACTATTTATTACAAGATACATCTGCCACAAATTTTGTGAAACATGAAACTTAGATTCAAGCTAGTAGATTACAACTAATAGTTATGGTATTCAACTAATAACTACAATGTTCAAATAAAAATTACTACTCATATCTATTAGTTTTTTAAATTGTTTAAAATAAACATATTGCAGCACAGAAAAATTATTGTGTTTTAACAGACGATGTTATTAACATGGCAGGATAAAGGGTGTCCTAACGAATGTTTTCATAAGGAGAATACTCTTGTATGGCATGGAATTCAGCAATGTTATAGAGATACCCAATTTGGGAATCTCTATAACATTGATGAATTCCATGCCATACAAGAGTATTCTCCTATCTATATTTCTATTTGTATATCTATAACATTGATGAATTCCATTCCATACAAATAACATTGATGAATTCCATTTGTATATCTATATTTCTATCTATATTTCTATAACATTGATGAATTCCATGCCATACAAGAGTATTCTCCTATCTATATTTCTATTTGTATATCTATAACATTAATGAATTCCATGCCATACAAATAACATTGATGAATTCCATGCCATACAAGAGTATTCTCCTATCTATATTTCTATTTGTATATCTATAACATTGATGAATTCCATGCCATACAAATAACATTGATGAATTCCATGCCATACAAGAGTATTCTCCTATCTATATTTCTATTTGTATATCTATATTTTGGGTATCTCTATAACATTGATGAATTCCATGCCATACAAGAGTATTCTCCAATCTATATTTCTATTTGTATATCTATAACATTGATGGGTATCTCTATAACATTGATGAATTCCATGCCATACAAGAGTATTCTCCTATCTATATTTCTATTTGGGTATCTATATTTCTATAACATTGATGAATTCCATGCCATACAAATAACATCGTCTATTTGTATATCTGTCTATATTTCTATCTTTCTTTCTATCTTTCTTTCTGTCTATTTATATCTTTATCTATCTTTCTATCTATCTATTTATATGTCTATGTGTCTATCTATCTATTTGCCATATATATATCTGTCTATCTGTCTATTTGACTATTTTTGTATCTTTCTATCTATATATATATATATATATATATCTTTCTATATCTATTTATTTGTCTATCTGTTTCTCTGCATGTCTATTTGTCAGTCTATCTATTTGTCTACCTATCTATCAATTTATCTATATATCTATATGTCTGTCGATCGATCGATCTATCTATCTATCTATTTGTCTATCTCTTAGTATATCTCTCTATCTCTTTATTAGTGTATCTACCTATCTATATATCTATCTATTTATATATCTATCTATCTGTCTTATAGAATATCTGTATATCTATCTATGTTTTTATCTGTTTATTTGTATATCTTTTATTCAAACTATCTTAATATTTTTCTATCTATCTATATATCAGTCTATCTATCTATCTATTCTTTATGTCTTTCTATCTTTATGTCTAATAATATTTTTGTCTATATATCTATCTGACTATATGAATATCTATTTATTTGTCTTTCTAACTAAATGTAATTCTATCTATAAGTCTTTATGTCTATGTGTCAATTTGTCAATATATCATCTATCTAACTATCTATCTATCTTTCTATTTGTCTATCTAGATTTCTATTTGTCTATCACTCTATATGTCTATATATCTTTTTTTCTTTCTTTCTATCTATCTCTCTATCTATCTATATGTCTATATGTATATATATCTATTTCTCTATCTATCTATCTATTTAACTATCTGTCAATCTATCTATCTATCTATTTCTCTATTTATCTAAATATCTTTCTTTCTTTCTTTCCATATGTGTATTTGTCTATCTTTCGATCTAATTATATATCTATATGTCTATCTTTCTATCTATCTATCTTTCTTTCTTTCTGTCTGTTATCTATCTATCTATCTATCTATCTAGTTATCTTTCTCTCAATCTATTTGTCAATATGTCTGTAATTCTGTGAATTTGCCTATTTGTCTATATGTATATCTGTCTATCTGCCTATCTGTCTATCTGTCTATCGATATAGATCTCTATCTGTATATTTATCTATCTTTCTGTCTATTTATCTATCTATTTGTTATCTATCTATCAATCTATCTATCAATATGTATATCTATCTATCTGTCTATTTTTCTATATATCTATATTTTTATCTATCTAATTATCTATCTCTCTATCTTTCTATCAGTCTATCTATCTATATATCTATCTATTTATTTATCTGCCTATAATGTTATCTGGCTATATGTGTATTTACCTATCTAACTATCTGGCAATCTATATATCTATCTATCGCTCTATATATCATTTTGTCTATCTATTTATTTATCTATCTATCAATATGCCTATCTGTCTATATTTTTATATATCTATCTGCTTATCTATCTATGTATCTATCTGCCTATCTGTCTATCTATCTATTTGTAAATCTATCAATCAATAAATCTATCTATCTTTCTATTTGTCTATCTATTAATCTATTTATTTATCAATCTGTGTATCTATCTATCTAACTATCTTTCTATCTCTATATCTATCTATCTATCTATCTGACTATCTAGCTATCTATCTATCTATCTGTCTATCTATCTAATTATCTATCTATCAAGTGTCTATCTATTTTTTTATTTATCTATATATCTGTCTATCTCTCTATCTATCTATCTATCTATCTGTTAATTTATGTATCTTTCTATCTGTATATCTATCTATATGTCTATATGTCTATCTATCAATCTGACTATATGTCTATCTGTCTATCTGACTACCTATCTATTCTTTCTATTTGTATATCTATCTATCTATCTATATATTTGTCTATCAGCCAATCTAACTATCTGTCTATTTGTCAATCTAACTAATTATCTATCAATCTATATATCTATTTGTCTGTTAATCTATCTGTCTATCTATCTAGATATATATATATATCTATCTGTCTATGTTTCTATTTGTCTATTTGTCTCTCTGTCAATCTATATATCTATCTATCTATCTATCTATTTATTTCTCTATCTCTTGATCTATCTATCAATCATTTTGTAAATCTATCAATTTGTGAATTTGTCAATCAATCAATAAATTTATCTATCTATATATCTCTTTATCTATCAATCTATCTGTCTGTCTCTCTATCTATCTGTAAATTTTTCAATTTGTGAATCTGCCAATCTATCTATTTGTCTATGTCTTTATCTATCTTTCTATGTATGTATTTATCTTTCTGTATGTCTATCTATATATCTATTTATATTTCTATCTTTTTAACTATCTGTCTATTTGTCTATATGTATATCAATCTATCTACATATATGTGTATCTACCTATTTGTCTATATGTTTATATGTCTATCTGTCTATATATCTATCTGACTACCTATCTATTCTTTTTATTTGTCTATCTATCTATCTATCTATCTATATATCTATCTGTCTGTCTATATCTCAATCTAATAATCTATCATTCAATCTATCTATTGTTTTGTCACTATATCTATCTATATATCTATCTATCTTTCATTCTTTCTATGTTTCTACCTATTTATTTATCTATCTATTACTCTATATATCAGTCTATCTACCTATCAATTTATCTATCTATTTGTCTCTCTATTTCTCGATATATCTATCAGTCATTTTGTAAATCTATCAATTTTTCAATCTATCTATATGTGAATCAATCTATCTATCTGTCTATATATATATATATATATATATATATATATATATATATATATCTGTCTGTCTATCTGTCTGTCTATCTGTCTGTCTATCTGTCTATTTGTCTATCTGACAATTTATCAATTTAAGAATCTATCAATCTGTCAATTTGTTAATTTAGAATTTGTCAATCTAATAATCTATCTATCTCTCTTTCTATCGATCTTTCTATATATATGTATGTCTATCTAACTATCTACTTATCTATCTGTCTATTTATCTATTTCTCAATTTGTGTATCTGTTTATTTATAGATCTATCTATTTGCATATCTACGTATAAATGTATTTGTTTATCTGTATATCTATCTATAATTCTATATATCTATATATCTATCTATCTATATCTTTATCTATCTTTCTATCTGTCTATCTGTCTATCTATCTATTTGTCATATATATATCTATCTATCTTTCTATTTATCTTTCTGCCTATATATAAATCTAATAATAGGTCTGTATATCTATGTCTCTATTTTTCAATCTATCAATCTGTCTAACTATATATCTATCTATCTATCTAACTATTTGTCTATATGTCCAACTTTAAATCTATCTTTCTGCCTATATTTTAATCTATCATAAAGTATATATTATATATGTGTCTATCTATCAATCTATCAATTTGTATATATGTCTAAGTGCTTATCTTTCAATCTATATATCTTTGTATATGTGTATATGTTTATCTGTCTATCTGTATATATGTATATCTATCTATCTATCTATCTATCTAACTATATATATTTGCCTATATGTCTATCTGTATATCTGTCGATATGTCTATTTGCCTATCTGTCTATGTGTCTATCTTTCTATCTATCTATTTATTTATCAGTCTATCAGTCTATCTGTCGATCTATTTGTCTATCTATCTATCTATATATATTTCTATCTATCTTTCTTTTTATCTGTCTATCATGTATATCTATCGATTTGTCTATTTGTCTATTTGTATATCTATCTTTCTTTCTTTCTATCAATTTGTCTATCATTCTATCTTTCGATCAGTCTATTAGTCTTTAAATAAATCTGTCAATTTTAAATCTATCAATCTTCAATCTATATTTATATCTATATCTCTATATATCAATCTATCTATCTATCTATTTATATATCTATCTAACTATCTATCTATTTATCTTTCAATCTATCTATCTATCTATTTATCTGTATATCTGTCTATCTATATATTTATATATCTATCTATCTATCTATTTATCTATATGTCTATTTGTCTATCTATTTATATGTCTATCTGTCTATCTATCTATTTTTTTATATGTATATCATAGTATTTGTCTATTTTCTATGTTTCTATCTATGTTTCTTCCTATCTATAAATCAATCAAAAAGGCTATATGTCTATGTCTCTCTCTATCAATCTATCAATCGGTCTATCAATCTATATGTCTATCTGTATATTTGACTAATTTTCTATTTATCCATCTTAATATCTGTCTTTATGCCTATATATAAATCTATCAATAAGTCTATATGTCTATGTGTCTATCATAAAATAATCAATCTGTCTAACTATCTATGAGCTCATCTTTCTATCTATATATCTTTCTATATATCTATATGTCTATATGTCTATCTTTCTATTTGTCTTTTTGTCTATCTGAATATATGTATATTTATTTATCTATCTATATATCTGTTTATTTACCTATCTGTCTATCATTATATTTGTTGATCTGTCTATTTGCCCATATGTCTATGTGTCTATGTGTCTATATGTCTATTTATTTATTTGTCTATCTATAAATCTATCAATCTATCTATCTAGCTATCTATATATGTATCTATTATATCTCTTTCTATCTATTTATCAATCATTTTATCTGTGTATATCTATTTATTTGTGTATATGTCTCTCTATCTATCTATCTATCTATCCTTCTCTCTCTCTCTCTCTCTCTGTCTATCTATCTATCATTCGATTTGTCTATTGGTCTTTCAGTAAATCTGTAAATTTTTCAATCTATCAATCCATCAATCTATCAATCTATCTATCTATCTTTCTATCGATATATTTATCTCTCTCTATCTATTTGTTTTTCTATCTATCTATCCATCTATCTATCTATTTGTATATCAATTTATATGTCTATGTGTCTATCTATTTATCTGTTTATCTCTATATCTGCATCTTTGTCTATATATCTATGTCTCTATGTGTCAATCTATCAATTTTTCTATCTATCTATCTATCTATCTATCTATCTGTCTTTATAACTATTTTTTCTATTTGTCTATCTTTATATCTATCTTTCTACCTAGATATAAATTTGTCAATATGTCTATATGTCTATCATTCTATCTATCAATCTATAAATCTGTCTAATTGTCTATGTGCTTACCTTTCAATGTATCTATCTCTCTATATAACTATATGTCTATATATTTATCTATCTATCTATTAATCTGTCTATTTGTCTATCTTTCTATATGTATATCAATCAATCTGTCTGTCTATCTTTCTATATGTATATCAATCAATCTATCTGTCTATTTGTCAATCTGGCTATTTGTATATCTTTCGATTTATTTATTTTCTTATAAGTCTATGTATCTATATGTCTATCAATCTATTTATTTATCGGTCTATCTATTTATCTAACTAACTAACTATCTATCTATATATTTATTAAACTGTCTATTTATCTCTCCTTCTATCTGTATATCTATTTTTCTGTCTATCTTTATATCTATCTATCAGTCTATTAGTCTATATGTCAATCTATCTATCTTTCTATTTGTCTATCTTTCTATCCATCTATCTTTTGATTTGTCTATCTCTCTTTCTATAAATCTATCAATTTGTCAATCTATCAATAAGTCAATCAATCTATCTATATTTATATCCCTCTATATCTCTCTTTCTCTCTATATGTCTGTCGATATGTTTATCTATTTATCTATCTATCTATTTATATATTTATCTATATATCTATCTATCTATTTGTATATCAGTCTATCTACCTATCTGCATATCTATGTATCTGCCATTCAATTTATATATCTATAAATCTATCTAGCTTTTTATCTATTTTTGTGTCTATCTGCCTAGCTGTCTATCTATCTATCTATCTATATATCTAGTTTTCTATTTATCTTTTTGTCTATCTGCCTATCTGCCTATCTGACTTTCTGTATAGTTGCTTATCTGCCTATTTGTCTCTCTATCTATCTATAAGTCTATTTATATATCTATCTATATGTTTATCTAACTATCTATCTGTATGTCTGCTTGTCTATCTCTCTATCAATCTATCTATATATCTTTATATTTATTTATCTGTCTATCTATCTATCTGGCTATTTGTCTATATTTTTTTCTATCAATCTATCAAGCTATCTATCTATCTATCTATCTATCTTTCTATTTGCTTATCTATCCATCAATCTATCTATTTGTCTATCTGTCTCTCTATCTAAATATCTATGTATATATGTTCCTTTGTGTATGTCTGTCTATCAATTTATCTATCTATCTATTTCTCTATCTGATTCTATGTATGTGTTTAGATATATATATATATATATATATTTCTATATGTATATCTGTCTATATTTCTATTTGTATATCTATCTATCTATATGTCTGTGTGTATGTGTGTCTCTTTCTTTCTTGCTATCTATCGATCTTTCTATCTAACTATATATCAGTCTATCTATCCATCCATCTATCTATCAATCTATTTGTATATCTAACTATCCGTCTCTTTCTATCAATCTATCTTTCTATCAGTCTATCAGTTTATTTGTCTATCTATCTATTTTTTTATTTATTTGTCTACCTATCTATATATCTATCTATGTGTACATTTATCTATCTTTATGCTTATGTGTATATCTATTTATCATTCTATCTGCCTATCTACATGTATGATTATCTACCTAATTTTCTATTTATCAATATGTCTATCTATAAATCTATCTATATGTCGATCTATCTATATATGTATATGTTTATATGCCTATCAGTATAAATATATATCTTACTATCTGTCTGTTTGTCTATCTGTCTATCTATTTATCTTTCTATCTTTCTATTTATCTTTATATTTATTTATCTTTCCGGAAATCTATCTTTCTTTCTTTCTATCTATATGTCAATCTATCTATCTGTATATCTATCTATCTATCTTTTTGTCTATCTGTCTATTTGTCTATCTATCTATATTTCTATATGTCTATCTATCTATTTGTCTATATATCTATCTATTTGTCTATATAACTATCTATTTATATTTCTATGTGTCTCTGTGTCTATGTGTCTATCTGTACATCTACCTATCTATCTATGTATCTATCTAGTTATTTATTTGTCTTTGACTATCTATCTAGCTAGATATGTATCTTTCTTTCTTTCTATTTGTCTATTTGTCTATTTGTCTATTTGTCTATTTGTCTATTTGTCTATTTGTCTATCTCTTTATTTATCTATATGTTTGTCTCTCTGTCTGTCTTTCGAATTATCTGTCAATCTATCAATCGGTCAATCAATCTATCTATCTATCTCTCTATCTATCTATCTGTCTATCTATCTATCTATCTATCTGTCTGTCTGTCTATATGTATATCTATATATCTGCATTTTCCCTATCTGTCTATCTATCTATTTGTCTATATATTTATCTTTCTATCTGTCTAACTATCTATCTGCATATCTATCTATCTTTCTTTCTATCTGTATATCTATCTACCTACCTATTTATCGATTTGGTATCTATCTATCTTTCTATTTATTTATCTGTCTATCTATCTATCTATATATCTATCTATCTATCAATGTTTATATCTCTCTATCTATCTATATGTATGTCTGTATATCTATATATCTATCTATATGTCTATATGTCTATTGGTTTATCTGTATATTTTCCAATCTACAAGAGCTCAAGCTGTCCACAAATTCAGAAGTG
The DNA here is from genome assembly GCA_029783825.1 of Sapria himalayana. Classification (NCBI taxonomy): domain Eukaryota; kingdom Viridiplantae; phylum Streptophyta; class Magnoliopsida; order Malpighiales; family Rafflesiaceae; genus Sapria; species Sapria himalayana. The sequence goes on from JAREIK010001026.1 coordinate 106,426, forward strand.
TTCAGCTGTCTATTGGTCTATTTGTCTATTTGCTAATCTACAATAGACATATATGTCTATATGTCTATTGGTCTATCGGTCTAAATATCTATCTAGATGAAAATTAAGAAGTCTTTAGCTGTCCACAAATAGGGAGGGAAGAAGAAATATAGGAGGATGTTTTGGAAAAAATAAAAGATGATTTAGAAATGTAGGAAGATGATTGGGAAAAATTTACAAGAGCTCAAGCAATGGAAGCCATCAAAAGAATGGCTACGCACCTTGGGCAGCAAGAAAATATATTCAAATAATGCAAGATACCCCAAATATATACAAGTTTCCAAGGAACAAGAAGAAGCATTTGAATAGAATGAATGAGTCTAATTGCACAACAAGAGCACAAGCAAAATCTAACTTAAATGGATAGATATCCTTATTGGAACATTAGGGGGGTGGCAAATAATCCCTCGTTAAATAGATTAAAATGTTTAATAAAAATTCATAGAATATCTCTGGTAATTATAGCAGAACCTATGATTCAGAAGGACCAATTGAGTAAATATAGTAGACTACTAGGGTTTAACAATGCATTTGTTAATTCAAATGGTATGCTCTGGATCATGTGTCACACTTACATGAATATTATAATAATTAAAGACATGGAACAAGTAGTTCACTTTAAATCTAAAATAAATGCAAAGGTTATAATTTTGGCAGTGTATGCTAAAAATAATAAAAAAGATAGGTTAGAATTATGGAAGGAAATGCGTGACATAGTGAAGAAAGACACCCCATGGATCATAGGTGGGGACTTTAATATAATTTGAAGTGTGAAAGAAAAGAAAGGAGGTAAAATCCCAGACAAAGTAGCCATGCCACAATTTAATGACACTATCACTAGTGAAAATATGATGGAAGTGAATTTTATAGGTTCAAGCTATACATGGTGTAATAACTAGCAGAAAAGAGGGGCAATCTGGGCAAGGTTAGATAGGGTTCTGTGTAATGCAAAGTGGGTAGCCTCTCAAGGGGTTACAGGGCTCAGACATTTAAACAGAACTTGTTCTGACCATAGTCCATTGCTCATTTCCATCAATAAAAGTCAGTATATTACGGGCACTTTTAAATTTCAAAATATGTGGGTAAAGCACCCATAATTTGAAAAGATGGTGAGAGAATCCTAGATAGAGCCAGTTATAGGAAATCCTATGCAGGTTCTAACGTGTAAGCTATATAGATTAAAAAATGCTTAAACTTTTGGAATAAAGATGTTTTTGGAAATATAAACCAAAATATAAAGGAGGAGGAGGAAGAAGTGGAGAAATTGGAATTAGAATATGAAAATTCCCAAAATGAAGAAATCAGAAACAAACTAAGTAAAGTCAAAGGAATATTGAGGCTTAGATTACATATGGAAGAAATCTATTGGAAACAGTGAGTGAAGATTAAATGGCTTAAAAGACGGGGAAAGAAATAATAAATTTTTTCATACTATGTGTAGAATCAAAACTCATAAGAACAAAATAAAAGGTATAAAAAATGATCATGGAATCTAGGTAGAAGAAGACAAAAAATTAGGAATCATCTTTGATGAATTTTTTAAAAAACATTTATGCGGCTCGGTTAGTCACGAAGGTGATTCATTAATAAAAGAAATTAAAACATCTGTTACAAAGGAACAAAATAATAAGTTGGAAATAATTCCGGATGAAGAAGAAGTTAAAAATGTTGTCTTTTGCCTGGATAAGGACAGTGCAGTAGGACAGGATGGTTGGAATAATTTCTTTTTCCATACCAGTTGGAATACTCTTAAAAAAGAGCATGTTTCTGCAGTTGCAAGTTTTTTTGTAGGTGAGGATATACCTAAAGTAAGGGCTAATTTGTTTATTGTGCTAATTCCAAAGAAGTAATCACCACAAATATGTGAAGACTATAGGCCTATTAGCTTATGTAATGCTATATATAAGATTCTAGCAAAAATTCTACAAAGCAGGGTAATCACTATTTTACCAGAAATAATATCGCAGGAGTAAACGGGTTTTGTTAAAAATAGGTTAATGATTGAAAATATAAAATTGGCAGCTGAAACGATGAAAGAGATAACTGTTAAAATAATAGGGAATAATCTAGTAGTAAAACTGGATTTGTCTTAAGCATTTGATAGAATTGAATGGGACACACTCTGTTTTGTATTGAGAAAGTTTGGCGTCTCTGAATTATGTATAGATTTAATATATAGATGTGTCACAAGTGTATGGGTAAAAGTTATTGTAAATGGTCAGAAAGGAGAAGAATTTAAACCGAAGAGGATTTTAAGACAAGGGGATCCCTTGTCTCCTTTATTATTCGATATTTATTTAGAATTATTAATTCGTAATTTAAATAAAAGAATGGAAGCAGGCAAGATCATTCCGTTTAGACAGCCACTTAATACTCCTAGAATAGGTTGTCTAGCATATGAGGATGACCGTATAATTTTCATAAACGCAACTTCCAGATCGTTGAGGAATCTTATGGATCTTTTGCAAATTTTCGAGAAAGAAACGGAGCATGTTGTAAGGAGGAGCTACTGGGTTTCGGGGGTAGGATTACTTTAATCTCTCACATTCTCCAAAGCATGCTGGTACATATCTTACCAGCTATTCATCCACCTTATAAATTAATTTAGAAACTAGAAATGGACATGGCTAACTTTTTATATGGGAAAAAAGAGGGTAAGTTTAAGCTTCATTGGAAGAATTGGGATGATATATGCTTCCCAAAAGAGGAGGCAGGTTTGGGCATCATTAGACTACAGGACATGGCCACAGCATGGAACTACAAAGGATGCTGAAGGTTAAAAGAAGGTGAGAGTCTGTGGGCAAAGTTCATGAGAACTAAATATGAAGGGTCTAGGACTAAGAGTCTAAATAAGGCTTCAAATATTTGGAAATCAATGGAAAAACAAAAAGAAATAGTAGAATCACATTCGATATTGATAAAAAGCGAATGGAAATGGACACTGAACCCATAGGGAAATTTTACTTTAAAATTGGTAAAAGAACTTATTAGAAAGAATAAACTAGCACAAGCATTATTAAAATGGGCTTGGAACGAGGACATCCCACAAAAAAATGAGTTCGCTTACATGGATAGTACTTGTTAAAGCTTTACCAGTAGATAGTAATATTCAAAGAAAAGGAATAAAATCGGCATCAAGATGTGACTACTGCCAGGAAGCAGTAGAATCTATCGACCATTTATTTTCGGAAGAAAGGATAGCGCATGAGTCTAGAAAGAGCTAGAGAAATTGAATCAGATAAGTAGCAAAGAGGAAGGATTAATATAAAAAATTAAAAAATGGGGAACTTACACTTCAAGAAGTCCTGTTAACAATTGGCTAACTCAAAATCTCTCACACGTTGTTATTTGGAGTCTATGGAAAGCTCGAAACAAGAGTAGATTTGAAAGAATAAAAATGAACTCAGTTGAAATATTAAAAGATATTAGGAACCAAATCAACAATATATCTAATATTAAACCCTTGAAAGTTGAGAATATAGATATGGTTAGAAAACTTAAAAATAGATGGTCACTTACTATTAATAAGACTAAGACACATAGGGTAAAGAGCATAAGTTGGAGTAAGCCCCCGGAAGGAAAGATATCCCTTAACACTGATGGTAGCTTTAATAGGGATATAGGGATAGCAGGAGGAGGAGGGGCAATAAGAGATTCTCAAGGGAGTATCATTAAAGCATTCACTCTTTCAGGTAAAGGTTCCTCAGTTCTTCACTCAAAAATAATTGCATTAAAAAAAGGGTTGTATATCTATAAAGAGCTAGGCATTAATAACCTACAAATACATGTAGATTCATTAACTTAAGTTAATTTGGTAATGAAAAAAGTACCGTTATGGAAGTATGAGGAGGAGATTGAAATAATAAAAAATCTTGTTAATGAATTAAATGCAAATATTTTACATATTTATAGGGAGGCCAATGCACTAGCAGACTGCCTCGCTAGAATAGGAATGAATAAAGGAGATATTGAGTATGTAGAGGGGACTATGCTAGAAAAACTAAATGGATTGGCAAGATTGGATAAACTTGCCTTCCCATACCTAAGAGTGAAAAGGTAGGGAATTTGCTCTTGTTAAAGCATAGAATTTAAGAATACCTAGGTAAAAAATTGTAAAATCTAATAATAAATTTAATCGTTATGGAGGGGTATTGTTTGCTATGTGGAGGAATTTATGTCTCCGCATGATATATAAAAAGATTTAAGAGGAAATAGAAATAAGGACAAGATACAGCAGTGGTCTATTTTGGAATTGGCTCATTGTGTTGGTTTGCATTTTTGTGTTTTTCTGTAGCACAGGAAAAGCAAGAGGATCCGGCAGGGAGTCTAAACAAGTGGTTGTGTCAATATAAGTAATAGAGTCTACATTGTATTGATGTCTGTAAAGTCTATTTTTGGAAAGGAGGTAATGTCATGTGTTATTTTAATTAAGTCAATGGGTACTAGGAACTGTTAGTGTCCAGATTAGGAATCAGGGAGAAGAGATACTGCACAAATCAGATCAGAACTAGTCCACGAGTGAGGAAGAAGGTGACTTCAGATGAATGGCAGAGGATTCGAGGAGCAGATAAAGCCTCAAATTAGCACAATGGGAAAAACAGCAATGAGGACTAAACATTAGATTCAAGTGGATCAAACAAAAAGGTAAACAAAAGGAATAAGTTATACTCTAGAAATGCTTTCTTTTCTTTATTGTTGTAGGAATTCAGAGTTTATATAGAAAAGATCCAGCCAAAACAAGTGAAAGCAGGAATAAGGCAATATAGCACATGAAATAAGAAGTAGAGTGAAGCTAAATGGAAAAAGAAAAGAGAATAAAGATCAAGGGAAAATATGCAAAGGAAGGCCCAATTAGAAAGGAAACCTAGTTGTTATGTTTCAATTAGGATATTTACATGTAAATTAAAAGTTTTATTTTTTGAAAATGGGAAAGGATGTAAGAGGGGAAAGGGAAGATGTAGCTTGTAAAAAGGGTATTCCTCCATCAAAAGAGAGGGCTATAATTAATAAAGATATCTTATTAAAAAATATTTTCCAATCTAACTATATGTCTATCTATCTATCTGTCTTTCTACCTATCTATAAATCTATTTATAAGTCTATATGTCTATGTGTTTATCTGTACATCTATCAATCTGTCTAACTATCTATCTACCAATCTTTCTTTGTGTCTATCTCTCTATATGTTAATATATCTATCTGTCTTTATGTCTATTTTTCTATATGTCTATATGTATATTTTTTTATGTGTATATCTACATATCTATCAATCTGTCTATTTTACTATCTATTTATCTATATATCTATCTATTTGTCTATATGTCTATCTGTCTATCTATCTATCTGTATATTTATTTAGTTATTTATTTATCTTTCTGTCTATTTGTATATTTCTCTTTATATCTATATTTATATCTTTTTTTCTATCTATTTGTCTGTTTGTATATATATCTATCTTTTTATCTATTTGTCTATCTATCTATAAATTTATCTATTTAACTATTTATCTATTTATATATTTATCTATTTATCTTTCGATCTGCCCATCTATCTATCTCTCTATCTATCTAGCGATCTATTTATCAATCTGCCCATCAATCTATATGTCTATCTATCTATCAGTCGATCTATTTATTTGTCTACCTATCTACCTCTCTATCTATCTATATTTATATCTATCTATCTATATATCTATCAGTCTTTTGGTCTTTTTGTCTATCTATATATTTGTATTTATTTTTATATATCAATCTTTCTATCTATTTGACTATCTATCTATCTATCTATTTATATATCTATCTGTCTATCAATCTTTCTGCCTATATACCTATCTGCATATTTGCTTATCTTCCTATCTATCTATTTATCTATTTGTCTGTTTATAAATCTATTTATAAGTCAATCTATCTATATATGTATATATCTATTTTTTAACCATCTATCTATCTATATGTGTACCTGTATATCTTTTTATTTATCTATTGATATATCTATCTATCTCTCTATTTATCTATATGTTTATCTGGCTATCTGGCTATATGTCTATCTTTATATCTACCTATCTGTCCATATATATATATATATCTTTTTATCTCTCTATCTGTATATATGGTTATCAAGCTATATGCTTATCCTTCTATCTATCTATTCTCTATCTATCTATTCTCTATCTATCTATTTATCTATCAATATATCTAACTATCAATTTGCCTATCTATCAATCTTTATTTCTGCCTATCTGTCTATCTATCTATCTATCTGTCTATCTATTTTTTTTCTACCTGTCTATCTATCTATCTATTTGTATATCTGTTTATTTTTGAATTTGACTATCTGTCTATCTGTCTATCTTTCAATCTATCTATTTGTCTTATCTTTGTATATCTTTCTATTTGTCTATCTATCTATCTTTTTGTCTATCTATCTATCTATCAATCTAAATAACTATTTGTCTGTCTGTCTATCTTTCTTTTCGTCTATCTATCTATCTAACTAACTAACTACCTGTCTGTCTTTTTATCTATCTATATAGCTATCTATCTACCTATATGTGTAAGTGCATATATGTATATCTATCTATATAACTATTTATCTATCTATCTATCTTTCTTTCTTTCTATTTGTATATATGTCTATCTTCCATTATTTATATCTGCCTATCTGTCTATCTGACCATTTGTCTATCTGCCTATCTATCTTTCTGTCAATCTATTTGTCTATCTATCTTTCTGTCTATCTCTTTATTTGTCTAACTATTTATCTATCTATCTGTATATCTGTATATCTGTATATCTACCTATATGCATATATGTCTATCTATCAATCAATCTATCTATTTGTCTATTTATATATCTATCTACCTAACTATCTATCTTTCTTTCTTTATTTCTATATGTTTATCTGTCTATCTACCTATATGTCTTTCTGCCTATCTATCTATTTGTATAACTATCTATCTGTCTATCTGACTATCTTTATATATCTCTATTTATCTATATATTTTTCAAAATATTTATTTGTATATCTATCTTTTAGTTTATCTATCTATATATCAATCTACATATCGATCTATATGTATACGTATTCATCTGTCTATTTGTTTATCTATGAATCTTACAATATGTCGATCTATTTGTCTATCTTTCTACCTATATGTAAATCTCTCTATAAGTCTATATGTTTGTGTTTCTCTTTTAATATATCAATCTGTCTAACTATCTATCTACATATCTTTCTATTTGTCCCTCTCTTTATATGTATATCTATATATGTGTCTAACTGTCTATCTGTCTATATGTCTATATGTATATTTGACTTACTATCTATCTGCCTTTTTTTCTTTGTATATATCTGTCTATCGTTCTATCTATTTATATGTCTATCTTTCTATTTATCTATCTATCTTTCTATCTATCTTTCTATCGATCTATATGTGTATTACTCCATTTTCTATTTGTTTATCTATCTATCTGTCCTTATGTATATCTATTTAATAGTCAATTTGTTTATCTCTCTATCTGTCATATGTCTATTTGTCTATCTGATTATGTCACAATCTATCTATCTATTTATCTATCTATATATCTATCTGTCTACATTAAAAGAAAAATCTCAAATAGCTAGAGACAATTCCCTACCTAAATGGTAATTTTTTGTCGCTAAAAGGGATATACCGACGGATTAACGACGAATCATTTCCCTATCTAAAGTGATGGTCGCTAAAATTTAGCGGGGGAGATTGTTCATAGCAACATTTTTAGTGACGAAAAAATCTCTGGCAAAAAAAAATTATTTTTTCTAGCTAAATTAGCAAGCTAAATAAGATTTTTCATCACTAAATGAATATAACGTCGGAAGATTTCCTAAGCTAAAGTGCTTGTCACTAATTGTTAGCGACGTAAAAATTCATTGCTAAAATAAAAATATCCCTTCCTAATTTAGCAAGGGATTTTTCCCTTGCTAAATTAGCTAGTGAATTTTCCCTAGCCAATTTATGCAAGGGAATCTTCACCAGCAAATTTAGCTGGAAAAAATTTGCTAAAATAGCTAGGGAATTTTCCCTAGCTATTTTAATTTCAAATCTATTTTCAGAAATTGTTTAATTAAATTTTTTTAAATAAATAATTTAATATTTTTATATCAAATTTAATAAAAATAGAAAATATAAATGATAATTTATAATAAACAAAAAATAAAATCATTTAATATCTTATTATAATTCAATATTTTACATTATTTAACAAAAAAATAACAAAATTTTATTACATCTTATTCATCAATATATCTACTGACAGTGTATAAAGTATAATCTATCTATTCATTGACATTGTTTTATCTCCCTCTACTCCTTTGATCACCAAGTTTTTGCTACGACAATGCTGTCTAATTCATGGAACATCTTGTCTAGTGAAAAATCTCATCACTTATACAAGCTTTGTATGTGGAACAATGTGGTATCATATCTGTAAGAAATTTAAACCACCCAATCAAATCAAAATAAAAAAAAACTATGTTTTGATAAATATATATTGCTATAGTAAATATGTACATATATACTAGCATTTCACTCGTACATATATTACTATAGTATATGTACATATAAACTATAGTATTATGCTTACATAAATACTGAGTACATATATACTCAGTATATATGTACATAAAATACTGTAGTATTATATGTGCATATATACTAGCTATATACGTAAGTATATACTGCATTTGTTTCTGTTGCTGCTACTCCCGCTATTATGGGCGCTCCTATCGTTGCCACTACCGCAAACGCTACTACCACTACTGCCAGTGCCGACGCTGCTACCGGTGCTACCGCTACTCCTGCTTTTGCCACTGCTCCTACTGCTACCCCTACTATAGGTGCTACCGCGATTGCTGCTACTACCACTTTTACTGTCGCTGACTCCGCTGCCGCCTCCGTCGCTGCCATCACTACCACTAAACCAGCCATTGTCGTCGCTACCTCCACTTCTGTTGATGCTGCCGTTGACGCTGCCACTGTCATGGCTGCCGCCACCAAGCCGCCACTGCTGCTACAGGTGTTGTCGCTGCAGGCCACTACCGCCACCACAACCACTACCGCCACTATCACGTATGCCACTACTTCTGCTGCTTTTTGTACTACCATAGTTGCCGCTACTGTTGCCTCTGCCACCACTGCCATCGCCACCGCTGCCACCACCCCTGCAGCCACCACCGCTACCTCCGTTGCTACCACTACTACTATCGCCACCATCGCTACCACTGCTGCTGTCACTGCCACTTCTGAAAATAGGCTTTTACATACCTATAATAGGCTAAAACTTTACCCCAAAAATATCGGAGACACAAAAACATAATCACAGATATATAATAACATTTATTATATACATGAACAAATACAAAGTAAGGTTGATTGTCATACAGCTTCAACAAAAATCCAAAAGATATCCAGTAATTATGTTTAGAGAGAAAGATAGTGCAAAAATAAAATGTTTTAAGAATAATAAAGATAAGATAAGCTAGCCCTCCTTTTGCTAAAGGTAAAATTAGTAAATATGGGACTTATGTATTGGAAGGACCGTGGTAATGTCAGAATACTTTGAATCAGAATTTTTTCCTGTGTCTCACATAATGTGTCCTACAATGATTTATAATTAGGTTAATCAAAAAAGCAAAGAACAAAACTAGAATAAAAAAAATTGAAACCTACAAAAAATATCATAATTATTTGCTACACATAGACAACAAAAAATAACATTTCAGAATTAATTCTCATACGAAATCATCCTCATAATTTGTAGGGAATGCTAGTCTCTCCTATGAGGTTTCGTGGTTGGATCTCGAAATGTTATCTGTTGTGCCAATGCCGCTAACTGTGATTTCATATAGGACATCTACTATTGCATTACATTCTTAATTTCTTTCATCTCATCATTCATTTCTTTAATTTCTTGCATTTCTTCCATCAAATTAGTATACTGCTCATCCTTCTGTTCTTTAATTTCATATATTTCTTCTTTCAAATGAGATATCTACTCATCCTTCTTTTTTATTTCAGTCTTCATAACTACAATACGTTCATTTATTTCTAGTGCATGTTGTTCGACCGCCTCATCCATAATTGCTGAAACAGATGAATTAGAAGCATGACTGCTACAACAAAATGGCACTCCCTTAATGTCGATTCCGTACACTCGCTACTTCTTTCGACCTCTTATTGTCTCCTAATAAATAGGATTATAGTCAAATGATTAAAGACCCATAGAACCCTCAACTTGTTGATGAGCAACTTTCACACGTTCCTCCATTAGGTCCTAATATAAAATAGAGAAAAAAAAATATTATAGATATATAAAATATAAAATAAATATTTTGCATTCCAAAAAATTATCATAATGTACTTAGTTTTATAAAATCTAATTAATATAACAAATTCTTAAAGCAATCATCTAAGACTTGTTGTCAACATACTGACCATCCACTTTTTTCACATGGATCTTCATGAAAATCTCATAAAAATTTGGATATCGACCCAATTCTCTAGCCTAGAATATGTTTTTATTAAGTCATAAAAAAAGAAATGATCAAAAAATTTAAAAACATTAATAAAACCATGCAGAGATTTGATTAATTGGACTATTAGGATAACCACTAAATATATAAATGTTTAGAAATTTAAATTGTATAAAATCTTGTTCGTGCTCAATGCTCAACTTTGACCCTTCTGTAAGTCCATAGATTTTGAATAGTCCAACTACCTCACATCGTCGATTTTTGCTGGTAAAATTTGATTTTTTTTCACATCTGGCTCCTGCCAATAATTAAGCTACTAGGGCCAGTCATCCTCGGATATAAAATGAAGCCTTTCTTTCATATTCTTCAATTTATGGACAAAATTAGAATATCATTGAGTAGCTTTGATCTTTCATAATGACTTTATCTTTTAATAAAATTTGGGTGCCCATGTGCACTGATTCTATATAAAGAAAAATCACAAAAGAATTTATATTAACAACAAGACTATAATTATTTACTTCTTGAATAATAACCAACATAATAGTTAAGTAATTAGATAATTATTTTTCAATACTTTTGTTTTATTATTTTTACTTGAAAATCATTACAATATGACATCTTTTGTCGATTCAGAAACTTTCTTCTAGGAGAATGCTTTAGAATCATCCATTTTATTGAAAGACTTTGTAATTATATTCAAACACATGTGAGATGGAATAAAACTGTACGAATAAATAAATAATATTAAAAACAAGTAAATCATAACAATAAAAAAAACCACTGACTATAACATTTAAAATTATTTTTCAAGTCATTTTTACATATTTCTTTTACCTCTCATGTACAATCTCAATTTCAAGTCATCTACAATCTCAACATTTGATAATGTCGTTGGTTTTGTAAATGGAGGAACTATCGGTGTAAAATATGGTATAGAAGATAGAGATGGATCAAATGTGTTTGCTGAAAGCACAATGGATGGTGTGCTTACATGTGATAAAGGTGATAGTAGGATCTCAATGATAGTGATGGTGATGGTGATAGAAATGAAGATGGTGATTGTGATGTTTATGTATGGATATGGTGACTATGAGATGGTACTGATTGTGCAACATGATGTAACATACTAGATGAATTTGGTTCATTTATGTGTCCACATCCACCTCCACCATGGTCAAGTACTTTAGGCGCCATCTACTTTACAAAATAAAACATAGAATAAATAATAGAGATATTATGAACAAACATGCATTTTTGAATAAAACACACCGATAGATTTCAACAAAATAATTATAGTCTTTGATAGTTTAAAATTATAATAATTTAATTATCGGCATTACTATCATCCTTTAATAGATCTTCTGATATTTCGTTTGATTCTGATAGAAGTTAGAACTCATTTTCAGAAAGAAATTGATCATCTTCAATTTCTATTGTGCAACCATTTGAGTCACATAATTTTTTGGCATCTTCATCTAATTTACAGATCAATATTATTTATGTCATCTTCCTAGAATGTCAGTGCAATATCTAAGTCTACATTTCTTTGTTGTGATGTTGGTACTTCAAATTTTGATCGAGCTTTAATTTTGCAAATCGCCCACCAATCTCTGTTATCACGAGATAAACTCGGACATGTACAATAATATTTCTGAGCAGCTTGAACTGCCATAATAAATGGCTCATATCGATTATATCTATGTTTATGGTTAACATCCACTATCTTATAATCCAAATGAATCATTGTGCCCACATTTCGTGTAGGATCAAACCACTCGCACTTAAATAATACAATCATGTTATTTTTGAGTCCATGATACTCCAACTCAATAACTTCTTTTAGTTGACTATAATAATCAATCTCATCCTGCAGTATAACCCGAGTCATTAATGAATACTCCACTATTCAGTGTTGTTTTAGAAGAACTGTGCCCGATTGTGTGAAATTTATATTTATTAATAAAATACACATGATAGGTTGACACATATCTAAACGAGCTTTTACTTAGATTTTGAATGAAAATATTTGAATCTCTATTTGAAGGATTAATTTCCATGTGACATAAATTAAAAAAATGATATTAACAAATAAATGATACTAATAAATTAAATAATTCAAAAATTTAAAACTTAATAATTCTCACATAATTTTTTAACCAATTCACAAATTTAGTTTCCAGCATATAATTGATATCATTGCTAGAAATTATAGGTAGAGGTGTCAACCAGGCCGTGCCGGCCTAGTCCGGCACGAGGCACAGCACGATTCGGTCGTGCATGGGCTGGCCCAGCACGGGAATTTCCCCAGCCCAGGCTCGTGCCTTGCCCGACCACTACATAATCATGCCATGTATTGCTGAGGCCAACATGGACTCGTGTCATGCCTGGCCCAGTACGGCATTGTGGCCCATTGGCATAGTACCTCAGCATGATCCAAGAAATCGAATTTTTTTAAAAAAAATTAGGGTTACGGGGGCACCGAAACTCTAATTTATTTAAATTAGGGGTTCTACTCACCAAAACCCTAATTTTTTTTTTAAATTAGGGTTTTGGGCATGTCGAAACCTATTTTTTTTAAATTAGGTGTTCAACGGAATTGCACGTAGTCGAACACCTAATTTTTTTTATATTAGAGGTTCGGCCCGACTGGGCCGAACCCGGCGGATTCGTTCCACTGGCCCGTGTCAGGCTAACCTCCAAAGAACCATGCTGGACCAGGCACAACATGATAGAGTAACCATGTCGTGCCTAGCCCGACACGAAAACATGGCCGGGCCGACTAAAAATGGACCGGGCCGGCCCACCATGTCCCGATTGACATCTCTAAATACAGGTTGCCTATATTTTAACTATACAACATAAATAATGCACAAACATAAAAAGAGAGAAAAAAATGTATATCAATTTTTAATAATTCTTATTAATGATAAAATTAAACTATGATTAAACCTACAACCATTTTGGGTATACATACTCAATATATGGTGCACCTTCTTCATATGTAAGTAAAACGTAGCTACGGGTTGCTTTGTACTTTTCATCTGTCATACATTTTTTCATTGCTCTTCCAATTGCTCTTCCAGGGTGCTTTAAGATAGATAGTTCGTCAATAGAATCATCTTCTACCATCACATGACCTTCATCATTCCACAACACATTTTTATTCTTTGTATTGACATGATCCTCAAATAATAAGAAAAAAATAATGATCTTTCTTCTACTAAATATGCATTGCAAATTGAACCTTCAAATTTTACCTTGTTTCTAACATTCAATTTCAACTTATGAAGATACCTACAACCACAATATTAGGTTTCAAGTTATTAAATTACAATATTACTTTATGTACAAAATAATAAAACATAGCAAATTATATGTATTTACCTCTCAAAAGGATACATCCACCTATATTGTACTAGTCCTGCTATCCTTGCTTCATATGCCAAATGGACCTGCAAATGCTCCATAGAGTCAAAAAGACTCGGTAGGAATATCTGTTCAAGCTTACAAATAATACGTGGAATGTCATTCTCCAGCCTGACCATGTCTATTTTGATTGTGGTTGTAGTTAGCTGTTTGAAAAATAAACTAAGTTCTATAAGGACCATCCAAACACTTAGGGAAAGTAATTGATGGAATGTAATAGGTATTAATCTTTACATAAATACATGACAGTCATGACTTTTCATTCCAAATAACTTAAGATTCTTCATATCCACGCATCTACCCATATTTGACACATATCCATCAGGGAATTTACATTTTTACACCATTCACAGAATATCTGTCTTGCCTTCTTATCAAGTGTGTAGCAAGCTTTTAGGAATTTTCTTGATGTCTCATTTAGTTTCAATCCAGGACATCGATAGTAATCATTTAGTTCTTGTCTCGATTTTAAAGTCTCTTTTATTTTTCCATCTACATTAACGAAAGTGTTGAAAACATTGTCAAGCATATTTTTTTTAATATGCATTACATCTAAGTTATGACGAATTAAACTGGACTTCAAATATGAAAAGACCCAAAATATACTACTTTTCTTCCAGCCAAATATTTTTCCTATTGGCAAAATATTACTTTCAATAATATTTTTCCAAATATTATTGATCCTTTTCAATTACCTTCTTCAAAACCAAACAATGAATCTCTGTCATAATATCATCTCTTGAATGAACTACTGGTGCAACTGTCATCATAGTTTTATTTTTTTGAAATGTAGTTCTATTTCTTCTAAATGGATGATTCGTAGGTAGAAACTTACAATGGTTATCAAACCATGATTGTTTACCACTAAATTTGAGAGTAAATGGATCAGAATTTGTCATGCAATATGGGCATGGGAATCGTCCTACAGTACTCTAGCCAGAAAACATTGAATATGTTGCAAAGTTACTTATCGTCCACATAAGGGGTGCCTGCATAATGAAAATTTGCTTCTTTGATACATCTTATGTATTCAGGCCAACATCCCACAAAAAAAATAACTCTGCAATAAGATGCTGTAAGAAAACATCTAGCATATCTTTCGGATTTTTTGGCCCTGGAATCAATATTAAAAAAAACATATATTGCTCCTTCATACACAACCATGGAGGAAAGTTATAAGGCATCACTATGAATGACCATTTTGAATACTGTTGTCCAGATTGCCCAAATGGTTGAAATCTATTAGTGCAAAACCCAATCTCACATTTTGACTTTGTGCTACCAAATCTTGATGTATATAATTAAAATGCTTCCAAGCAGGTGAATCTGATGGATGATGCATTACCTCTTCTTCAAGATCATGCTCAGAATGCCACCTCATATCATTTTCTGTAGCATTTGATGCATATTGTCTCTACAATCGAGGAATTAACAGAAAATAATACATCATCATAAAGACAACCTTCAATTTTTGTCGCATATCTACACCACAAGGTGCCATCTTAAATTAAGGATGATCACAAAACTAACAGCTAATTAAATCACTATCACCACCTCAATATAACATACATCCATTTAAACAACAATCAATTTTTTCCACTTGGAGACCCATTTCTCGTATTGACTTCATAGTGTTGTAAAAGTTGTTAGTGATCAAATTATTATCTGGAATAATCTCTTTCATTAATTCTGTCACCTCATCAAATAATTTCTCCGACATATGATTTTCTATCATAATGCTCGTAAGTCTAGCCACAAGTGACAATTGTGAATGTCTTTTACAACCAGGCCACAACTCTTTATCTGTAGCTTTAAATATTTCATAAAATTTCTGAGCTTCAGGATTAGGTGATTCATCCATGTAATCCATATTGAAGTCAGCACCAGCAGCTTCTGTGATCATTCTATGATATTTGTTTGATGATTCTTCACCACAAGCAAATGATTAAGTACCCTCATATTGGTTAATATTCAGAGTCATTGTACTTTCCTCATGATAAATCCAAATAATATAATTTGGCACAAAGCCATATTTCGCCAAATGGTATCTTATAGTATTTGCATCATGAAAATGGATATTCTGACACTTGTGATGATTACATGGACACTTAATTTTTTCTCCATCTATCAATCTCGCTTGACTACATGCAAAATTGATGAAAGTTTCAAGCCTAGTCAAAAAATCTTTATTCAAAAATCTATTATTAAACCTTCTGTACATCCACTAATGATCTGAGCTCATCTTGCCCTGTTTTATTTACAAAAAACAATGCCATATCATTATTTTGAATAAAACATTCTCTTACTTAAAAATAAACAAATAATTAAATAAAATTACTTACAAATAAATATTTAAAAATTAAATATCATGAGTATTGAGGCAATGCGTCTGCAGAATCTACATGAATAGATAAAGCAATTTTTAGCACGATAAAGATTAATAGATATCATAGTAAAACTATATAAAGGGAGTAAAACATGATAATGCACAAGAAAGGAAAGCAAAAAAGAAAGACGTTTAATCTTTGAAGGAGGAGAGGAAGAAAAAGAGAGAGATAGAGAGAAGGTGAGGAGAGAAATGGGAAAAGAAATGTGGAGATGGGGGAGAGAGAGATAGAGGGAGGGGAGAGGGAGTGAGAAGGAGGGAGAGAGAGGGGGAAAGAAATGGTGAAAGAGAGAGGGAGAGGGGGAGTGATAAGGAGGGAGAGAGAGAGAGAGAGGGAGAAAGTGGGAAAGAGGGGGGAGAGAGGGTGTGAGAGAGAGGGGGAGAGAGAGAGAGAGAGAACAAGAAAGAAAGAAGAGTGAGAAAGAAAATAACAAGAGAGAGTGTATGACACATAAAGAAAAAGAGAAAGAGAGTGATATAAAGAATTAGAGAGTGAGAGAGAGACACATAGAGAGTTCAGTGTTAGAATGAAAAATTATATAAAAGAAAATAAAATTTCTTCTGTACAAACCTATCAAATATTACATCTTTTGTTATACAAAAGTTCATATTTGAGCCTGAGGCCCAAGGGCTGGGATTAAGTAAGAGTACAACCCTTATTTGTATTATAGCATATATGAGCCTAATCAACGGGCACTCTCATACTATGTGCTTACATATTGTATATCTTTAGCTATTTTATTTCAAGTCAGTGCAACAAATTAGTATTATCCCATATATAATTATATGTTAGGATACATATAGTAAATATAGTTATAAATAGTTACATATAGTTAAACATATAAATATATATAGATATATGCATACAAGTAGTTATAAGTAAATATAAATAAATCTATACATAGTTATAAACAATTATATACATTTACATATATGTATACATATATGTATACATAATTAAAATTAAAGTTATATTTATTTATATAGAGTTTTTTATAGTTATACAAATAGTTATATATAGTTATACACATATGGTTAAACATTATGTTGTATGTTTTTATACATATAATTATATATAGTTACATGTGGTTATACATATAGTTACACCTATAGTTAAACTTATATTTATACATGTATGTATATATATTTTTTCATATAGTTTCATATATTTATGCATATAGTTATGTATAGGTATGGATATACTAAAATACATTTTTTATACTGATATATAAAAATGTATATTAAATATATGTTGTTAATTATATATTTAAATATAGTTATATTTAATGTTGTAGACTGTTATATAGTTATACAAATATTTGTATATAGTTATACAAATATTTATACATAGTTATACACATATAATTAAATATAATGTTGTATGTTATTATACATGTAATTATAAATATAGTTACCTATGGTTATACATATAGTTACACATATAGTTATACTTATATTTATACATGTAGTTTTTTTATATATGTATACATATAGTTATCTAGAGGTATATATATGGTAAAATACATTTTTATATACGAATATATAAAAATATATATTAAATATATGTTTTTAATTATAGTTTTAAATATAGTTATGTATAATATTTTAAAGTTATACATGTAGGCAAAGTCAATTATATATAGTTATATGTTCTTATACCTTTGGGATTAAATGGCAAAAAGACACATAATCGAAAAAAAAAGTTTGGCTTGCAACAAATCAGAACAAAGTAAATGTGGTTTTGTATTTCAGGCGTGCATTATATAAATATAAATACAATTTGAATTTTTCTAGAAATAGATGATGTCATCCACATAACAGAACAAAACTCAAGCAAAATAGGCAAAAATTAGCTCCACATCCAGATATGTCAACAAAGTTTGCCTAATAATCCTAAAATTGTTTATGATTTACTAGCAATGTAATTGGAAAGCCAATCATGACCCTTGTAGAGGCCCTCGCCATAGGTAGCACAGGTGCTCTGAATGTGCCAATGAAGTTGGAGAAGAGAGTGAATTCCTAGCTTGTCAGTAATTTCAGCTGTATTCATTGTATTGGGAAGATCTTGCTTATTGGCAAACACCAGCAAAACTGCATCTCGAAGCTTTTCCTTGTTTAGCATCCTATGCAACTCATCTCTGGCTTCATTTACTCGATCTTATTCATTGTTGTCCACCACCAATATGAGACCTTGGGTATTTTGGAAGTAATCCCTCTAAAAAGGGTGAATCTTGTCTTGACCCCCAACATCCCTCATAGTGAAATTGATGTTTTTGTATTTAACAGTCTCGACATTTAAGATAATAGTAGAAATTGTGGTGACAATTTCACCAAGCTTCAACTTATACAGAATGGTTGTCTTTTCACCAGCATCAATACCTAGCATCAAAATCCTCATCTCCTTATTGGCAAACAACCTACTGAACAGCTTTGTGAACGTAAACCCCATTTCTTCCACTAAATCTCAATCTCTTTGTCGTATGGCGGTAAATTTATCTGATAAGAGAAAAAAAATAATCAATAGACCTCAAGAGATGGTCACTAGAGAGGGAGGTCAACCTCTATGTGTTCTTATACCTATAGTATATATAATAAAAAATAGAGTTATATATAGTTAAACATATAATTATATATAAATATATTTTTACAAGTAGTTATATGTAGTTATTCATAAATATATACAAAGTTATAAATAAATATATAGATTTAATTATATGAATACAAATATGTATACATAGATACAAATATAGTTAATATTTAATTATATAAAGTATTACATAGATATACAAATATTTATATAAAATTATACACATATAGTTATAAATATGTATGTATTAAAGATATAGTTATATATAATATTTTTATAATTATACGTATAGTAAAATACAATTATATATAGTTATATATTATTATACATATGATATAATTTTGTTAAAAATATAGTTATATAGAATTACTCATATGGTTATAAAATATGATATAGTTTAAAAAATAGTTATATATAGTTATTAATATAGTAAAAAAATAGTTTACATAGTTACAAATATAGTTAAATTTAATTATTGAGTTTTATATAGTTATACAAATATTTATAAATAGTTATCATATACTATGATAACAACACACTCTAAAATGATCGATTGAATTATACCACTATAGAGAAATAACTTGTATCAACAATCTTTTCTTTTGGAAAATTAATATCATATTCAGTGTGGACCAAAGTCATGGTATATACTAAATATTCTATAATCAAATATCTCATAGAAAAGTAAGATGTCAGCCCTAGATTGATTTGATGGATTTTACTATTACAATAGTTTGAACTAGAGATATTAGATAAGAAATGTACATATAATCAAAATTGAAAATAGCTTATCAAGACTAGAAAAAGAAGATAGAAGAGTTGTTGAAGAAGATATTAGATAGATTTTTTTATTTGAACAAATTATAGTTTTGAATGAAAATATTACACCATGAAATTTAGTATTGAATGACCCTTTATTATTGCAAGTATTACTCTGATCAAATTTTGAGGCAAAGTGTTATATATCAGACTTATACATCCATATACACTACTATACATTATATATCAGCATACACATTTTTGTGCTTTTGTATATATTCACACATGCTTCTACATTTTCAAAGTAGTGTGTATATACTTGTATGCATGCATATACTAATGTACACCCACTAAAACACACACATATACCTATAGACGTAATGTATTTTTAAAGTTACACATGAAACTATTATATGTGTGTGTGTGTGTGTGTAAATATATTTTAAATTTTTTGATTTTGTAAATTTAATTAAAATAAACTATTAAATGGTGTACACAATTTATAAAATATTATAAATTTTTATATTTAAAACTAATATTTGTGTGTGTGTGCGTGCGCGCGCGTGTGTGTGTGTATGCACGTGTCTGTGTGTATATGTGGGATGAATATTAATGCGTAAAATGAAATTATAAATTAAATATATGAGCTTCTATTATATTCAAATAAATTTTTTTAATATTTGTATTAAAATAACTATCATTATATTTATATAAATAAATGAAATTGACATATATGTAAATTATTTTGGTTTTACAATTATGTTAAAAATGAAAATATAGTTCATAAATAGATAATATTGTTTTTGTTTGTCTATATACTTTTTTTATTAAAATATTAATGTCTATGATAAATTTCTACCTATTATTTATTGTTATTAATAAATTTTTATCAACTTCAAACATCAAACAAATATAATGTAGTGCATATAAATACATGCCTTTAATGTTTCAAAAAAAATCATTTATTTCCAAATATGTTCAAACAAAATAAATTACCATATAAAAACAAGAGTACATTTTTCTACAAGTAATTATTATTTTATTTTATTCAAAATATATAAATGACCATATAAATATCTAAATTTGTTTTTTTAAATATTTTTTTTTTACTTTTTTTTAAATTTAATACATTACAATGTTTTTTTTTGTAATTAATAGATACATTTCAAACATTATTTATTTATAATAAATATAACATATTAATATTATGAGGTGCAAATTTTATTTTGTAAATAAATTTTATTTTTAAAGTTTTTTCCTTGTAAATTGAAACTACATCACATATATATTTTAGAAATTTTTTAAAATATTTATTACACAAACATATTTTTATTTGTTTTGAAAATTACAAAATGAATTTTAACTAATTAACATTTTATTAGAAATCAATTGTAGTTAAAAGATATTAAGTGAAACAAAAATACCAACCCTAAAAATATTAAATCATAATGATTTATAAAAACATATAAAAATATAATCAAAAAATATTTAAGATTGAAAGAATTAAATTTAAGTTCCTAAAATATATGGGAAAATGATAAAGATTTATACAATATCCAAAAAAAACATGTATGAATGAGATGAATGATATGAATGGATTTTAAGTTCCTGAAGCATGTAGGTATACATGTCGTAGATGTAGTTATATATATTTTTTCATGTAATTATATATATTTAGACATATGACTATGTATAGGTATTGATGTTGATTAATACATTTATATATAGTAATATGTTGATATACATATTGTTATATATATATATATATGTATGTATATGTATATTAAATATATGTTATTATATTTATATATAGTTATGTTTATGTATACTATTTTTATAGTTATAGATAGTAAAATACACTTATATAAGAAATTCAAATTATATTACACATGCATATTGATGTATAGTTATGTTTAGATACACTCTTTCAAAATACACTTATGTTAATGTATACTGTTTATGTATATAGTTATGTATATTGATGTAGATATCAAGTCGACATACCTTATACTATTTATATATACTATTTATGTATATGTATGTATAATAATATAAATAAATACATTTATATATAATAATATGTTGATATACATATTGTTAAATACATTTAATTATAGTTTTATTATGTGTGTGTGTGTGTGTGTATTAAATATACATTGTTATATTTATATATAGTAATGTCTATGTATACTTTTTTTATAGTTATATAGATATAGTAAAATACACTTATATAAGAAATTCGAATTATATCACACATGCATATTGATGTATAGTTATGTTTAAATACACATAAATAATACTTATGTTTATGTAACTGTTTATATATAATTATGTATATTGATATAGAAATCAAGTTAGCAAACCATATACTGTTTATGTATCCTATTTATGTATACTGTTTATGAATAATGTTTATATATAGTTATGTATTTTAATATAGATAAATAGATTTATATATAGTAATATGTTGATATACATATTATCAAATACATTTATATATAGTTATATATATATATATATATATTCATGTATGTATGTATGTATATTAAATATACATCATTATATTTATATATTGTTATGTTTATGTATACTGTTTTTATAGTTATAGATATAGTAAAATATACTTATATAAGAAATTCAAATTTATCACACATGCATATTGATGTATAGTCATATTTAAATACATTTATATAAAATACACTTATGTTTATGTGTACTATTTATGCATAGTTATGTATATTAATGTAGGTATCAAGTGGCATACCTTATATTGTTTATGTATACTATTTATATATAGTTATGTATATTAATATAGATAAATATATTTATATATAGTAATATGTTGATATACATATTGTCAAATACATTTATATATAGTTATATATATATATTTATTTATTTATTTATTTATGTGTATGTATGTATGTATATTAAATATACATCATAATATTTATATAGAGTTATGTTTATGCATACTATTTTTATAGTTATAGATATAGTAAAATATACTTATTTAAGAAATTTAAATTATATCACACATGCATATTGATGTATAGTTATGTTTAAATACATTTATATAAAATACACTTATGTTTGTGTATATTGTTTATGTATAGTTATGTATATTGATGTAGATATCAAGTCGGCATACCTTATACTATTTATATATACTATTTATGTATACTATTTATTTATAGTTATGTATATTAATATAGATAAATACATTTATATATAGTAATATGTTGATATACATATTGTTAAATACATTTATATATAGTTATATATACATATATATGCATGTATGTATGTATATTAAATATACATCATTATATTTATATATAGTTATGTTTTATGTATTTTGTTATTATAGTTTTAGATATAGTAAAAACCAATTATATACGAAATTCGAATTATATCACACATGCATATTGATGTATAATTATGTTTAAATACACTTATATAAAATACACTTATGTTTATGTATATTGTTTATGTATAGTTATGTATATTGATGTAGGTATCAAGTCGGCATACCTTATACTATTTATGTATACTATTTATGTATAGTTATGTATATTAATGTTGATAATACGTTAATATATAGTAATATGTTGATATACATATTGTTAAATACATTTATATATAGTAATATATCTATTTATATATATGTAAATTAAATATACAACATTATACTTATATATAGTTATGTTTATGTATTCTATTTTTATAGTAATAGATATAGTAAAATACACTTATATAAGAAATTTGAAATATATCACACATGCATATTGATGTATTGTTATCTTTAAATACGCTTATATAAAATACACTTATGTTTATGTATATTGTTTATGTATACTATTTATATATAGTTATGTATATTGATGTAGATATCAAGTCGACATACCTTATACTGTTTATTTATACTATTTATATATAGTTATGTATATTAATGTAGATAAATAAATTTATATATAGTAATATGTTGATATACATATTGTTAAATACATTTATATATAGTTATATATATATATCTATGTATATTAAATATACGTTGTTATATTTATATATAATTATGATTATGTATACTATTTTTTTATTTATATATATATATAGTAAAATACACTTATATAGGAAATTCGAATTATATCACACATGCATATTGATGTATAGTTATGTTTAAATACACTTATTTAAAATACACGTATGTTTATGTATACTATTTTTGTATACTCTTTATATATAGTTTTGTCGGAATACCTAAGTATGTATACTATTTAAATTGATGTATAAATGTATACTAGTTATGTAGATATCAAGTCGTCATACCTAAGTATGTATACTAGTTATATATATAATACACATGCATATTGATGTATTCTATTTTTGTAGATATCAAGTCGACATACCTATGTATATATACAATTTATATTGATGTATAAATGTATACTAGTTTTGTAGATATCAAGTCAGCATACCTAAGTATGTATACTAGTTATGTATAAATACACATGCATATTGATGTATACTATTTTTGTAGATATCAAGTTGTCATACCTAAGTATGTATACTAGTTATGTAGATATCAAGTCGGCATACCTAAGTATGTATACTAGTTATGTAGATATCAAGTCGGCATACCTAAGTATGTATAATAGTTATGTATAAAATACACATGCATATTGATGTATACTATTTTTGTAGATATCAAGTCGGTATACTTAAGTATGTATACTATTTGTATTGATGTATAAGTGTATACGAGTTATGTAGATAACAAGTCGGCATACCTAAGTATGTATACTAGTTATGTAGATATCAAGTTGGCATACCTAAGTATGTATACTAATTATGTAAAAAATACACATGCATATTGATGTATACTATTTTGTAGATATCTAGTCGGCATACCTAAGTATGTATACTGTTTATATTGATGTATGTATGAATGTTTACTAGTTATGTAAATATCAAGTCGGCATACCTAATTATGTATACTAGTTATGTAGATATTAAGTCGGCATAATTAAATATGTATACTAGTTATGTATAAAATACACATGCATATTGATGTATACTATTTTTGTAGATATCTAGTCGGCATGCCTAAGTATATATACTCTTTATATGTTGTTTTTGTATAATGTCACCATCAAAATCCACACAAAGACAACACATTATATCACAAATGCATGAAGTATGTATACGAATAAATTTATATACGCAATCCAAGCATACCATAGTGATTAAAGAAGATTTTCGGAAACAAAAAAAAAAGAATCAAAATGCTTAATCTTTGATTAAGCAATCCAAGATAATCAATGAAAAATAAATGTATAAAATGTACCTCAAATCAATAACAAATAAAAACTTAAACTTGATTAAATTTTGATGCATCAGCATCGAGAGATAGATGGCGGAATGCGGGGGAATTTGGTTCATGTTTTATAGATGTGTCGGCATCGAGAGACGGAATGTATATATTAAAAAATTATTTTATATTTTTAATTATTAAAACATTAAATAGACAATATGTATCTATATATAATACAAAAATACTCATTAATTTTATTTACGATCAAAATTTTTTCAACAAAATTAATGTGCATGTAGCAAGGTACAAATTAAAAATTAATACCTTACATTTTTTTATTATAATATTAATTAAACAATAAATATATAAACAATAAAACAAATATGTTTTTCCTTATAAAAAAATATCAAATAGGTACAAAATTAACAATCTTCATATAATAAGACATAAATAAAAAGATGATTTGTCTTTTAGGCACTCGCCTAAGAGTTATAAAATACTCTTGATGTTAAAAAATATATAAAAATTTATAATTTATAGGTATACATTTTTAAGAATTCATATTAATTGAAATAATTTTAAGACATAAAATTTCATATTATTTGATATCATTAATAATTTTTAAAATTCAAAGAATTACTTAAAGTGAGAAGATAATTAAAAATAGTTATATTTATTATTTTAATAAAAACTTAATGTTAAAAGTTAATTTTAAAAATATTACTCAATTATTTAATTTGTATAAATTTTATTAGGAGCAAACATATATGTATTTATTTATAAATATTAATTTATTTTCTTTTAACTTTATTAAAAAATTTCTATTTTTATTATATTTCAAGATTTTCAAAATTTGCATTATTTTTTTTAAAGTTTTCTATAATCTTAAAATTTTTTTATTCTTATAAAAATATTAATATTTATTAGTTTATTCTTTAATTCAAATATTTTTAAAAATATTTTCTATTTTATCATACAATGAATTAATTTATATTTATATTAGTAGAAAATTTAATGTATGTTAAATTAATTTTTAAAATATCGAAAAAAATTTATTAAACTTATTGAATTTATTATTTAATGTTACTTTAATACAAATTATTTAGTTTCATGATTAAAAACTTTAGAAAAATTTTTTGTATACTTTTTAAAAAAATTAATACATTATAAAAATAGTTATTTTTAGTCCTTATTGATATATATTTTTTTGTATTTTTATATTTTTAAAATTTTTATTTATAATATCATTTTTTTATGATTTTATGAGGAGAATGTATCTTTCAAGCATTGCTCATCTATAGAACATTAACATACATTTAATAAATAAAATTAAATAAAAGAATAAAACTAATAATAAATTAAAAAAAATTAAATAATTAAATATTGGCTAGGGAAATTACGTATCTATGTTCGAGATTTAATTAGCTAGAGAAGTTGAGTCACTAAATCTGTTGTTATATTTCAGATTTAATTAAATAGGGAAGTTCTGTCACTAAATTCGTCGATATATTCTAGATTTAATTAGCTAGGGAAGATCCGTCACAAAAATTCGTCACTATATTCATGAAGTAATTGGCTAGGGAAGGTCTGTCACTATAATCGATCTCTATTTTCAATATGTATTTAGCTAGGAAAATTCCATCACTAAATCTGTTGCAATATTTCAGAGTGTAATTAGCTAGGGAAATTCTGTCTCAAAAATTCGTCTTTATATTCTAGATGTAATTAGCTAGGAAATTTTATCGCTGAAATCTGTCGCTATGTTCTAGATGTAAATAGCTAGGTAAATTACATCGCTAAATTTGTAGTTAAATTCTTGATTTTATTAGTTGTGGAAATTCTATCTATAAATCAATAGCTATATTCAGGATTTTATTAACTATGAAAAATCCATCGATAAATCCATCACTAAATTACTGATTTTATTAGCTAGAGATATTCTGTCGCTAAATTTGTAGCTAAATTTTAGATTTTATTAGCTAGGGAAAATCCGTCGTTAAATCCATTGTTAAATTGCATATTTTATTAAATAGGGAACATTCGTCACTATATCCGTCGCTAAAATATGGATTTTATTAGCTAGTAAAATCTCTCGCTAAATTTCTCACTAAATTTTGGATTTTATTAGCTAGGGAAAATCCGTCATTAAATCCGTATCTAAATTCCTCGCTTTTCTTGAGCGGAATTTACGAAAATTTTTCATCACTAATCTGTCTCTAAATCCGACGCTAAATCCATTGCTAAATTACCCACTTTTCTTCAGTGGAGTTTACAAAAAATCTTCATTCGCTAATCCATCGCTAAATTTCCCACTTTTCTTGAGCAGAATTTACCAAAATTTTCCGTCACTAATCCTTCACAAAATCCATAGCTAAATTCCCCACTCTTTCTTGAGCGGAATTGATGAAAAATATTCCGTCGTTAATCAGTCACTAATCTGTTGCAAATTTTTATTTCAATGAAAAATCATAAATCTCTTGTTATTCCCTAGCTAATCCCTCGCAATTTAGCTATGGATTGATCCCTTGCTAAAATTCACTAGCTAAATGAACATTTTTTTGTAGCGCGCCATGTTTTCTTGCTCATACCTCACTGATTAAATAACCAATGTTTGTGGTTAATGAGATTTTTTTAAACTTATTTTCAATAGGTAGTTCAATTTCATATAGGCTATAGTTCGATCATTTCTTAGATCAACTTAGAGTTGTTTTTTTATGGATTTCATAGTCATTCAAAACCCTAAATAATTTGTGTTTGCTTTTTTTATTTGTTGTGTCAAAATTGATATATGGATACTCATGCTCAATTTCCAACTTTAATTATGAAAATGCTCCTTCTGTGCAATTAAAAAGTTATTGAATTTTCTATGCTAAAAAGGTAGTTGGCAGATCATTAGGTAACTTGGCTGAGATAATGAGAGGAACCAAGTTTTTCCATTAAAATCCTTCGAAGGAACAGTTAATCTATTATATCTGCCTTCATGCATACTTGTATGAATAGGCAGTGCTGCTGGTTATGTTATTTTGTCAAACCATTCTTTGCTTACCACTATGAACTCCTCGAGGAATTCCCACAAAATACAAAATGAACAATTAAACTCTGCATTTATCAAATGCCCTACTGCACATGTTCATCCCTTTGGATGCCTAGTTTTATAAGCTTTCTCATACTAACTTTTTGTTACCATGTGTTGCAAACTTCCAGTAAAATAGATAAGAATATGTGTTCATTAAACAATTTATTTTCTTTCTAATCAAACTTCTCGAGTTGGTGCCATCTAAAAACATGATTTTTTTGCAAGGCACCAAAAAAGGACAAGGCTTCAACTGCCTCAATGCCTTCCAAGTCTACTAGAGGAAAGCAGAAGAAAAGGTAGAATAATATTTAAAATAACATAGAGTATTTTGAAATATAATATTAAAAATATGCTAAGTGTTAACTTTGATCCTCATATAAAATGCGCCTATGGCACAATGCAACATGCATTTTCACATTTTTTTATATTTTAAATAAATAATTATTAAATATAAAATTATTTAATAATTACTTATTAGTATTAAATACATTTTAATTAAAGTTTTAACAAAGTAAGTCTATTATATTATTAGTTTTAGCATATTAATAAATCTTGATGTGCATAATAATGAAACATTATTATATATATATATATATATATATATATATATATATATATATATATATATATATATATATGTGATTGTGAAATGAAAATATTTTTTTAGATGTAAGCATGCTATTTGATCTTCAAGTAGTTCTAGTTTGAAACACATGCTCCTCGACTCTGATAGATCCTTTAACATAATTTGAATTTTTTTGCTAGCCTCTCATTATGATCTTTATTATTTTTCAAAGAAATAAGTTTAATGGAGTTGCACTACTCTTTATTGTTTTAATATATTTTAGGAAGTATTGAAATAATAATTTTTTGCTTATTATATAGTGTTCATTTAGGTGCATTATAAATATTAAGAATAATTAAAATATATAAAATAATTAAATTTTGTTGAAAAATATTATAATATAAACTAAATTAAGTAAAATTTAAATACTTTTTTTAATAGTTTGTTTTATTATTAATATTAGCCATCTCTTTTGGAGGATGAATACCATTGTTACAAGCTAATTTTACCCAATACCCCTTTTACACCCCTCCTACTTATAACCTAAAATCAAAGTATTTCTAATATAATTCTATGAATGATACAATTTCAAGAATTTTAAAGATTTTTCCTTCATAGTAAGGCTTTCTTTAAATTCCGGGGAATGGCAATGAAGCCCCCCCCCCCCCCCCCCCCCCACCTTATTTTTTTTGCATGCTGGGTTGTGACCCATTTTGCCCGAGTCCAGTTTACTGCATCTTGGTCTACTCTATTAATCGAGCTCCTTCGAAGCCTTGCGCATCTGCAACAATCCTCACCTGCAGCACACCTTCCTTAAGCGAGCTCCATTAAGTGGGCCCCTGCTCCATTAAATGAGCTTCTGCTCCATTAGGCGAGCTCCTACACGAGCTCATGCACGAGCTCCTGTGTGAGCTCCTACGCGAGCTCCTGTGTGAGCTCCTGCGAGAGCTCCTACTCCATTAAATGATCTCCATTAAACGAACTCATGCATGGTCTTGCCCGATAGCCACTTTCCTTCCTAAACTACCATAACCTGTTGTAGCATTTGCCTCCTTCATTTGCATTTTCTTGTTGTAGTGTTTGCCTCTCTGCTTCTCTGTCACACCTAACTACCATAACCTTCCTACCCTCTTCTCTTCCCAAATCTTTACATACATCAGACGCCATGGCTCTTAATAACACATAGCCGTTTACTGATATTACTGACATTTCAATTTATTAAATCTAATATCAAAAAAACATTATAGCCCCATGCAAGCCTTGATATCCAATATTTAAAGAAGCTATCTGTTAACCTACAACTCAAGTACATCACAACACAACAGCACAGCACAAACTCTAATTTCAAACATAAATTTTATTAATTAGTTCAAATGTAGCATGGCACTGAATACGAACCTGCAACTCAACATAATTACAATCTAACACCCCTCAGAACCAAGGTGTCATCTATATTTTGTTGGGCTGCATCATACATTATGACCAAAATTTCTAATGTCCATCTACAACAAGTTCAGAATATATAGCACAAACCTGAATGTTCTCCCCACCATACTAGGGTGAATATGAATATTCAATATATATAACACAAACTAATGTTCAGGTAACACCGACCTGAGTATTCTTTTCACAGGACTAGAGTGAACCTTAATCAATTCTGATTTGTTTCTATAGTTATTAACAAAACCATATACAGCACACTTTCTGGATATGAATAGCAAGTTATTTTTACACCTCTCAGGACCAAGGTGCTAGACTTATTTATACATTATGCCAGTGTAAACAGAAATAATTTTCTATGTTGTTAAAGATCGCAATGCAGCACAAACCTAAATACTCGCCCCACAGGACTAGGGTGAACCTTGATCTGACCTTTTAGACAGGAAGTGGCCTCCCTTCAGACTTTCAGTCAAAGAGTGAGTCTTCCTTCAGTAGGGAGATATGTTATTTACTTTCTCCTGCATTTTAAAAGTATGTCTACTAGGCCAAACATGCAGCCTTTTTAAAGTGTGGCTTATATTTTTTTTTTTAAAAAAAATTCCATGAGGTCGTAAGTCTACCTTCACTTTCGTATTGTCTACCTTTTAATTTTTATTCTTTTGGATTCTGATATATGGAAATCCTATTTTATCTAGATTTATCAAACCTTTGAGCCTCTCCGGGATATCATTCCCTTCAAATTCATGCGCCCCATTTCTCCTACCTTCATTTGCTAATTTATCTGCCAACGCATTCGCTTCTCTAAAAATGTGTTTTATTTCACATTTTAATTCAATGAAAAGTTTTTTGATATTGTTAATTTCTTCTTCATACTACCATAAGTCTAATATGCTTTCCACTAGATCCACCAATATTTTAGAATCAACTTGCACTTGAATCTTTGATAAATTATTTTCCTTACAAATTTGAAGACCCTTATATAGAACCAAAATCTCTGAGTGGAGTGCTGAAAATGCTGTGTTTTTTAATGTGAAGGCTTTCAGCACCCCTCCTTGATCATTTCTTATAACCCCTCCTCCGCCTGCCGCTCCCATTTCTTTCTTGAAACTCCCATCCATAATAAATGCTAATCTTCCCTGTAAGGGTTTGTTCCATCTTACTATATCTATGTTCGGCATCTTTCTTATTATTGTTACCAAACCCCATGTCTTTTTTCTATTTTCATCTAGTCCTATCTTTCTCAATCTTATTGGATTGCAAGCAGAAATAAATGAGCTTTCTTTTTTAACTTCTTCTAATATATCATTAGTATTCATTCTGATATTTTCAAACTTACTTCTATTTCTAGCTTTCCATATGCACCATACCACAATGTGTGAGATATAATTTTTATCCAATTTAAAATTTTATTTTTTGATCTTTTTTTTGACCATTTATCTAGTCTATCTCTCAAGTTATCTGTACTAATTTCTATATTTGCATCAATTTCTAAAATATTCCATAATCTCGTAGCAATTTTTCCTGTAGAAAAAAAGTGATTTGTACTTTCCATCTCCTATTGACAACATTCACATCTAGAAGCTAGCCTTATTTACTGCAATTTTTCCTGTAGAAAATAAG
This sequence comes from Sapria himalayana, assembly GCA_029783825.1. Classification (NCBI taxonomy): domain Eukaryota; kingdom Viridiplantae; phylum Streptophyta; class Magnoliopsida; order Malpighiales; family Rafflesiaceae; genus Sapria; species Sapria himalayana. Next base: position 138,150 of record JAREIK010001026.1, read on the forward strand.
TGATTTGTACTTTCCATCTCCTATTGACAACATTCCATAATCTGAATGTTGTCATCTACTGGTATAATATTTGAGAGCAATTTCCACATAAAAACATTTATTTTTTTGTGGCAGTTCTTTTTTCCATATTCCTTTGAATCGTGAAGGCCTTTTTTCCGTACCAGGAATTTTGCGCTTTTTAGTGTAAACATCCCCTGCAGATTCAAGCTCCATTTCCACCTACTTTTAGTTAAAATTGTATGATCTTCTACTATGCTTTGCTGCGTGCACATTAATTTCCAGCCTTTTGAAGCTTTTTTTGTGTTTTTAAATGCATTATTATCTAGCTTATATTTACTGCTTATATATGCTGCCCACAGGCTTCCATTTTTTTTCATCCTCCACCAGTTCTTGCATGCCCATGCTTTGGCTAGATCATTTAACTAATAAAACCTAAGCCTATTTCTTTTTTTGGATAGCAGAAATCTTCTCATTTTTTCCAATGCAACTTATTTCTTCCTTCTTTTTTCCCCCATAGGAAGTTAGTCATTTCCCTTTCTATTTTTCTTATTAAGTTTTTTGCTGGTTGTAAGGACATTTGAATGTGCGCTATTGATCCTTGTAGCACATGCGTTATTAATAACATCCTTCCTGCCATATTTAATATATCCTCTTTCTAGCCCGCAATTTTTTTTCTTATCTTTTCCACTAAGAAGGAAAAATATCCTCTTTATTACTCTGCCTTTCGTGTATCGGGCAGCCCAGATACATAATGCTCATCTTCTTTGCCTAAATCGTGTAATCTTTTTATATTTTGAGCAATAATTCCTAGGTGATTTCCTGCTATCATAAATTGACTGTATTTTTGTTCATTCTTGACCTAATTCCTCTTCTAAACTTACAGCAAGTTCATAAGATTTTTCATAGAGTGACTACTGGCGTTTGTGAATAAAATCACATCATCCGCATATGCCAAGCAGCTTACTAAAGGTGTATATCTAGGTTGCTTATAAGCAAGAATGTTACCCTTTTTTACTTCATCTTTTAGAATTATTATAAAAGCTCTAAATATATGTTAAATAAGGAGGGAGATAATGGATTTCCCTGTCTTAACCCACTATGTTAAATTTTAACTAATATATGTTAAATTTTAAATATAA
>JAREIK010001026.1:144736-189436 GCA_029783825.1 Sapria himalayana
ATGGAACAACACAAAGAAATAGTAGAATCACATTCTATATATAAAAACGCAGGAATGAAACACTGAACCCATAGGGAATTTTACTTTAATGGTAAAAGAACTTATTAGAAAGAATAAACTAGCACAAGCATTATTAAAATGGGCTTGGAACGAGGACATCCCACAAAAAAATGAGTTCGCTTACATGGATAGTACTTGTTAAAGCTTTACCAGTAGATAGTAATATTCAAAGAAAAGGATAAAATCGGCATCAAGATGACTACTGCCAGGAAGCAGTAGAATCTATCGACCATTATTTTCGGAAGAAAGGATAGCGCATGAGTCTAGAAAGAGCTAGAGAAATTGAATCAGATAAGTAGCAAGAGGAAGGATTAATATAAAAAATTAAAAAATGGGGAACTTACACTTCAAGAAGTCCTGTTAACATTGGCTACTCAAATCTCTCACACGTTGTTATTTGGAGTCTATGAAAGCTCGAAACAAGAGTAGATTTGAAAGAATAAAATGAACTCAGTTGAAATATTAAAAGATATTAGGAACCAAATCAACAATATATCTAATATTAAACCCTTGAAAGTTGAGAATATAGATATGGTTAAAAACTTAAAATAGATGGTCACTTACTATTAATAAGACTAAGACCATAGGGTAAAGAGCAAGTTGGAGTAAGCCCCCGGAAGGAAAGATATCCCTTAACACTGATGGTAGCTTTATAGGGATATAGGGATAGCAGAGGAGGAGGGGCAATAGAGATTCTCAAGGGAGTATCATTAAAGCATTCACTCTTTCAGGTAAAGGTTCCTCAGTTCTTCACTCAAAAATAATTGCATTAAAAAAAGGGTTGTATATCTATAAAGAGCTAGGCATTAATAACCTACAAATACATGTAATTCATTAACTTAAGTTAATTTGGTAATGAAAAAGTACCGTTATGGAAGTATGAGGAGGAGATTGAAATAATAAAAAATCTTGTTAATGAATTAAATGCAAATATTTTACATATTTATAGGGAGGCCAATGCACTAGCAGACTGCCTCGCTAGAATAGGAATGAATAAGGAGATATTGAGTATGTAGAGGGGACTATGCTAGAAAAACTAAATGGATTGGCAAGATTGGATAAACTTGCCTTCCCATACCTAAGAGTGAAAAGGTAGGGAATTTGCTCTTGTTAAAGCATAGAATTTAAGAATACCTAGGTAAAAATTGTAAAATCTAATAATAAATTTAATCGTTATGGAGGGGTATTGTTTGCTATGTGGAGGAATTTATGTCTCCGCATGATATATAAAAAGATTTACGAGGAATAGAAATAAGGACAAGATACAGCAGTGGTCTATTTTGGAATTGGCTCATTGTGTTGGTTTGCATTTTGTGTTTTTCTGTAGCACAGGAAAAGCAAGAGGATCCGGCAGGGAGTCTAAACAAGTGGTTGTGTCAATATAAGTAATAGAGTCTACATTGTATTGATGTCTGTAAGTCTATTTTTGGAAAGGAGGTAATGTCATGTGTTATTTTAATTAAGTCAATGGGTACTAGGAACTGTTAGTGTCCAGATTAGGAATCAGGGAGAAGAGATACTGCACAAATCAGATCAGAACTAGTCCACGAGTGAGGAAGAAGGTGACTTCAGATGAATGGCAGAGGATTCGAGGAGCAGATAAAGCCTCAAATTAGCACAATGGGAAAAACAGCAATGAGGACTAAACATTAGATTCAAGTGGATCAAACAAAAAGGTAAACAAAAGGAATAAGTTATACTCTAGAAATGCTTTCTTTTCTTTATTGTTGTAGGAATTCAGAGTTTATATAGAAAAGATCCAGCCAAAACAAGTGAAAGCAGGAATAAGGCAATATAGCACATGAAATAAGAAGTAGAGTGAAGCTAAATGGAAAAAGAAAAGAGAATAAAGATCAAGGGAAAATATGCAAAGGAAGGCCCAATTAGAAAGGAAACCTAGTTGTTATGTTTCAATTAGGATATTTACATGTAAATTAAAAGTTTTATTTTTTGAAAATGGGAAAGGATGTAAGAGGGGAAAGGGAAGATGTAGCTTGTAAAAAGGGTATTCCTCCATCAAAAGAGAGGGCTATAATTAATAAAGATATCTTATTAAAAAATATTTTCCAATCTAACTATATGTCTATCTATCTATCTGTCTTTCTACCTATCTATAAATCTATTTATAAGTCTATATGTCTATGTGTTTATCTGTACATCTATCAATCTGTCTAACTATCTATCTACCAATCTTTCTTTGTGTCTATCTCTCTATATGTTAATATATCTATCTGTCTTTATGTCTATTTTTCTATATGTCTATATGTATATTTTTTTATGTGTATATCTACATATCTATCAATCTGTCTATTTTACTATCTATTTATCTATATATCTATCTATTTGTCTATATGTCTATCTGTCTATCTATCTATCTGTATATTTATTTAGTTATTTATTTATCTTTCTGTCTATTTGTATATTTCTCTTTATATCTATATTTATATCTTTTTTTCTATCTATTTGTCTGTTTGTATATATATCTATCTTTTTATCTATTTGTCTATCTATCTATAAATTTATCTATTTAACTATTTATCTATTTATATATTTATCTATTTATCTTTCGATCTGCCCATCTATCTATCTCTCTATCTATCTAGCGATCTATTTATCAATCTGCCCATCAATCTATATGTCTATCTATCTATCAGTCGATCTATTTATTTGTCTACCTATCTACCTCTCTATCTATCTATATTTATATCTATCTATCTATATATCTATCAGTCTTTTGGTCTTTTTGTCTATCTATATATTTGTATTTATTTTTATATATCAATCTTTCTATCTATTTGACTATCTATCTATCTATCTATTTATATATCTATCTGTCTATCAATCTTTCTGCCTATATACCTTTCTGCATATTTGCTTATCTTCCTATCTATCTATCTATCTATCTATTTGTCTGTTTATAAATCTATTTATAAGTCAATCTATCTATATATGTATATATCTATTTTTTAACCATCTATCTATCTATATGTGTACCTGTATATCTTTTTATTTATCTATTGATATATCTATCTATCTCTCTATTTATCTATATGTTTATCTGGCTATCTGGCTATATGTCTATCTTTATATCTACCTATCTGTCCATATATATATATATATCTTTTTATCTCTCTATCTGTATATATGGTTATCAAGCTATATGCTTATCCTTCTATCTATCTATTCTCTATCTATCTATTCTCTATCTATCTATTTATCTATCAATATATCTAACTATCAATTTGCCTATCTATCAATCTTTATTTCTGCCTATCTGTCTATCTATCTATCTATCTGTCTATCTATTTTTTTTCTACCTGTCTATCTATCTATCTATTTGTATATCTGTTTATTTTTGAATTTGACTATCTGTCTATCTGTCTATCTTTCAATCTATCTATTTGTCTTATCTTTGTATATCTTTCTATTTGTCTATCTATCTATCTTTTTGTCTATCTATCTATCTATCAATCTAAATAACTATTTGTCTGTCTGTCTATCTTTCTTTTCGTCTATCTATCTATCTAACTAACTAACTACCTGTCTGTCTTTTTATCTATCTATATAGCTATCTATCTACCTATATGTGTAAGTGCATATATGTATATCTATCTATATAACTATTTATCTATCTATCTATCTTTCTTTCTTTCTATTTGTATATATGTCTATCTTCCATTATTTATATCTGCCTATCTGTCTATCTGACCATTTGTCTATCTGCCTATCTATCTTTCTGTCAATCTATTTGTCTATCTATCTTTCTGTCTATCTCTTTATTTGTCTAACTATTTATCTATCTATCTGTATATCTGTATATCTGTATATCTACCTATATGCATATATGTCTATCTATCAATCAATCTATCTATTTGTCTATTTATATATCTATCTACCTAACTATCTATCTTTCTTTCTTTATTTCTATATGTTTATCTGTCTATCTACCTATATGTCTTTCTGCCTATCTATCTATTTGTATAACTATCTATCTGTCTATCTGACTATCTTTATATATCTCTATTTATCTATATATTTTTCAAAATATTTATTTGTATATCTATCTTTTAGTTTATCTATCTATATATCAATCTACATATCGATCTATATGTATACGTATTCATCTGTCTATTTGTTTATCTATGAATCTTACAATATGTCGATCTATTTGTCTATCTTTCTACCTATATGTAAATCTCTCTATAAGTCTATATGTTTGTGTTTCTCTTTTAATATATCAATCTGTCTAACTATCTATCTACATATCTTTCTATTTGTCCCTCTCTTTATATGTATATCTATATATGTGTCTAACTGTCTATCTGTCTATATGTCTATATGTATATTTGACTTACTATCTATCTGCCTTTTTTTCTTTGTATATATCTGTCTATCGTTCTATCTATTTATATGTCTATCTTTCTATTTATCTATCTATCTTTCTATCTATCTTTCTATCGATCTATATGTGTATTACTCCATTTTCTATTTGTTTATCTATCTATCTGTCCTTATGTATATCTATTTAATAGTCAATTTGTTTATCTCTCTATCTGTCATATGTCTATTTGTCTATCTGATTATGTCACAATCTATCTATCTATTTATCTATCTATATATCTATCTGTCTACATTAAAAGAAAAATCTCAAATAGCTAGAGACAATTCCCTACCTAAATGGTAATTTTTTGTCGCTAAAAGGGATATACCGACGGATTAACGACGAATCATTTCCCTATCTAAAGTGATGGTCGCTAAAATTTAGCGGGGGAGATTGTTCATAGCAACATTTTTAGTGACGAAAAAATCTCTGGCAAAAAAAAATTATTTTTTCTAGCTAAATTAGCAAGCTAAATAAGATTTTTCATCACTAAATGAATATAACGTCGGAAGATTTCCTAAGCTAAAGTGCTTGTCACTAATTGTTAGCGACGTAAAAATTCATTGCTAAAATAAAAATATCCCTTCCTAATTTAGCAAGGGATTTTTCCCTTGCTAAATTAGCTAGTGAATTTTCCCTAGCCAATTTATGCAAGGGAATCTTCACCAGCAAATTTAGCTGGAAAAAATTTGCTAAAATAGCTAGGGAATTTTCCCTAGCTATTTTAATTTCAAATCTATTTTCAGAAATTGTTTAATTAAATTTTTTTAAATAAATAATTTAATATTTTTATATCAAATTTAATAAAAATAGAAAATATAAATGATAATTTATAATAAACAAAAAATAAAATCATTTAATATCTTATTATAATTCAATATTTTACATTATTTAACAAAAAAATAACAAAATTTTATTACATCTTATTCATCAATATATCTACTGACAGTGTATAAAGTATAATCTATCTATTCATTGACATTGTTTTATCTCCCTCTACTCCTTTGATCACCAAGTTTTTGCTACGACAATGCTGTCTAATTCATGGAACATCTTGTCTAGTGAAAAATCTCATCACTTATACAAGCTTTGTATGTGGAACAATGTGGTATCATATCTGTAAGAAATTTAAACCACCCAATCAAATCAAAATAAAAAAAAACTATGTTTTGATAAATATATATTGCTATAGTAAATATGTACATATATACTAGCATTTCACTCGTACATATATTACTATAGTATATGTACATATAAACTATAGTATTATGCTTACATAAATACTGAGTACATATATACTCAGTATATATGTACATAAAATACTGTAGTATTATATGTGCATATATACTAGCTATATACGTAAGTATATACTGCATTTGTTTCTGTTGCTGCTACTCCCGCTATTATGGGCGCTCCTATCGTTGCCACTACCGCAAACGCTACTACCACTACTGCCAGTGCCGACGCTGCTACCGGTGCTACCGCTACTCCTGCTTTTGCCACTGCTCCTACTGCTACCCCTACTATAGGTGCTACCGCGATTGCTGCTACTACCACTTTTACTGTCGCTGACTCCGCTGCCGCCTCCGTCGCTGCCATCACTACCACTAAACCAGCCATTGTCGTCGCTACCTCCACTTCTGTTGATGCTGCCGTTGACGCTGCCACTGTCATGGCTGCCGCCACCAAGCCGCCACTGCTGCTACAGGTGTTGTCGCTGCAGGCCACTACCGCCACCACAACCACTACCGCCACTATCACGTATGCCACTACTTCTGCTGCTTTTTGTACTACCATAGTTGCCGCTACTGTTGCCTCTGCCACCACTGCCATCGCCACCGCTGCCACCACCCCTGCAGCCACCACCGCTACCTCCGTTGCTACCACTACTACTATCGCCACCATCGCTACCACTGCTGCTGTCACTGCCACTTCTGAAAATAGGCTTTTACATACCTATAATAGGCTAAAACTTTACCCCAAAAATATCGGAGACACAAAAACATAATCACAGATATATAATAACATTTATTATATACATGAACAAATACAAAGTAAGGTTGATTGTCATACAGCTTCAACAAAAATCCAAAAGATATCCAGTAATTATGTTTAGAGAGAAAGATAGTGCAAAAATAAAATGTTTTAAGAATAATAAAGATAAGATAAGCTAGCCCTCCTTTTGCTAAAGGTAAAATTAGTAAATATGGGACTTATGTATTGGAAGGACCGTGGTAATGTCAGAATACTTTGAATCAGAATTTTTTCCTGTGTCTCACATAATGTGTCCTACAATGATTTATAATTAGGTTAATCAAAAAAGCAAAGAACAAAACTAGAATAAAAAAAATTGAAACCTACAAAAAATATCATAATTATTTGCTACACATAGACAACAAAAAATAACATTTCAGAATTAATTCTCATACGAAATCATCCTCATAATTTGTAGGGAATGCTAGTCTCTCCTATGAGGTTTCGTGGTTGGATCTCGAAATGTTATCTGTTGTGCCAATGCCGCTAACTGTGATTTCATATAGGACATCTACTATTGCATTACATTCTTAATTTCTTTCATCTCATCATTCATTTCTTTAATTTCTTGCATTTCTTCCATCAAATTAGTATACTGCTCATCCTTCTGTTCTTTAATTTCATATATTTCTTCTTTCAAATGAGATATCTACTCATCCTTCTTTTTTATTTCAGTCTTCATAACTACAATACGTTCATTTATTTCTAGTGCATGTTGTTCGACCGCCTCATCCATAATTGCTGAAACAGATGAATTAGAAGCATGACTGCTACAACAAAATGGCACTCCCTTAATGTCGATTCCGTACACTCGCTACTTCTTTCGACCTCTTATTGTCTCCTAATAAATAGGATTATAGTCAAATGATTAAAGACCCATAGAACCCTCAACTTGTTGATGAGCAACTTTCACACGTTCCTCCATTAGGTCCTAATATAAAATAGAGAAAAAAAAATATTATAGATATATAAAATATAAAATAAATATTTTGCATTCCAAAAAATTATCATAATGTACTTAGTTTTATAAAATCTAATTAATATAACAAATTCTTAAAGCAATCATCTAAGACTTGTTGTCAACATACTGACCATCCACTTTTTTCACATTGATCTTCATGAAAATCTCATAAAAATTTGGATATCGACCCAATTCTCTAGCCTAGAATATGTTTTTATTAAGTCATAAAAAAAGAAATGATCAAAAAATTTAAAAACATTAATAAAACCATGCAGAGATTTGATTAATTGGACTATTAGGATAACCACTAAATATATAAATGTTTAGAAATTTTAAATTGTATAAAATCTTGTTCGTGCTCAATGCTCAACTTTGACCCTTCTGTAAGTCCATAGATTTTGAATAGTCCAACTACCTCACATCGTCGATTTTTGCTGGTAAAATTTGATTTTTTTTCACATCTGGCTCCTGCCAATAATTAAGCTACTAGGGCCAGTCATCCTCGGATATAAAATGAAGCCTTTCTTTCATATTCTTCAATTTATGGACAAAATTAGAATATCATTGAGTAGCTTTGATCTTTCATAATGACTTTATCTTTTAATAAAATTTGGGTGCCCATGTGCACTGATTCTATATAAAGAAAAATCACAAAAGAATTTATATTAACAACAAGACTATAATTATTTACTTCTTGAATAATAACCAACATAATAGTTAAGTAATTAGATAATTATTTTTCAATACTTTTGTTTTATTATTTTTACTTGAAAATCATTACAATATGACACTTTTGTCGATTCAGAAACTTTCTTCTAGGAGAATGCTTTAGAATCATCCATTTTATTGAAAGACTTTGTAATTATATTCAAACACATGTGAGATGGAATAAAACTGTACGAATAAATAAATAATATTAAAAACAAGTAAATCATAACAATAAAAAAAACCACTGACTATAACATTTAAAATTATTTTTCAAGTCATTTTTACATATTTCTTTTACCTCTCATGTACAATCTCAATTTCAAGTCATCTACAATCTCAACATTTGATAATGTCGTTGGTTTTGTAAATGGAGGAACTATCGGTGTAAAATATGGTATAGAAGATAGAGATGGATCAAATGTGTTTGCTGAAAGCACAATGGATGGTGTGCTTACATGTGATAAAGGTGATAGTAGGATCTCAATGATAGTGATGGTGATGGTGATAGAAATGAAGATGGTGATTGTGATGTTTATGTATGGATATGGTGACTATGAGATGGTACTGATTGTGCAACATGATGTAACATACTAGATGAATTTGGTTCATTTATGTGTCCACATCCACCTCCACCATGGTCAAGTACTTTAGGCGCCATCTACTTTACAAAATAAAACATAGAATAAATAATAGAGATATTATGAACAAACATGCATTTTTGAATAAAACACACCGATAGATTTCAACAAAATAATTATAGTCTTTGATAGTTTAAAATTATAATAATTTAATTATCGGCATTACTATCATCCTTTAATAGATCTTCTGATATTTCGTTTGATTCTGATAGAAGTTAGAACTCATTTTCAGAAAGAAATTGATCATCTTCAATTTCTATTGTGCAACCATTTGAGTCACATAATTTTTTTGCATCTTCATCTAATTTACAGATCAATATTATTTATGTCATCTTCCTAGAATGTCAGTGCAATATCTAAGTCTACATTTCTTTGTTGTGATGTTGGTACTTCAAATTTTGATCGAGCTTTAATTTTGCAAATCGCCCACCAATCTCTGTTATCACGAGATAAACTCGGACATGTACAATAATATTTCTGAGCAGCTTGAACTGCCATAATAAATGGCTCATATCGATTATATCTATGTTTATGGTTAACATCCACTATCTTATAATCCAAATGAATCATTGTGCCCACATTTCGTGTAGGATCAAACCACTCGCACTTAAATAATACAATCATGTTATTTTTGAGTCCATGATACTCCAACTCAATAACTTCTTTTAGTTGACTATAATAATCAATCTCACCTGCAGTATAACCCGAGTCATTAATGAATACTCCACTATTCAGTGTTGTTTTAGAAGAACTGTGCCCGATTGTGTGAAATTTATATTTATTAATAAAATACACATGATAGGTTGACACATATCTAAACGAGCTTTTACTTAGATTTTGAATGAAAATATTTGAATCTCTATTTGAAGGATTAATTTCCATGTGACATAAATTAAAAAAATGATATTAACAAATAAATGATACTAATAAATTAAATAATTCAAAAATTTAAAACTTAATAATTCTCACATAATTTTTTAACCAATTAACAAATTTAGTTTCCAGCATATAATTGATATCATTGCTAGAAATTATAGTTAGAGGTGTCAACCAGGCCGTGCCGGCCTAGTCCGGCACGAGGCACAGCACGATTCGATCGTGCATGGGCTGGCCCAGCACGGGAATTTCCCCAGCCCAGGCTCGTGCCTTGCCCGACCACTACACAATCATGCCATGTATTGCTGAGGCCAACATGGACTCGTGTCATGCCTGGCCCAGTACGGCATTGTGGCCCATTGGCATAGTACCTCAGCATGATCCAAGAAATCGATTTTTTTAAAAAAAATTAGGGTTACGGGGGCACCGAAACTCTAATTTATTTAAATTAGGGGTTCTACTCACCAAAACCCTAATTTTTTTTTTAAATTAGGGTTTTGGGCATGTCGAAACCTATTTTTTTTAAATTAGGTGTTCAACGGAATTGCACGTAGTCGAACACCTAATTTTTTTTATATTAGAGGTTCGGCCCGACTGGGCCGAACCCGGCGGATTCGTTCCACTGGCCCGTGTCAGGCTAACCTCCAAAGAACCATGCTGGACCAGGCACAACATGATAGAGTAACCATGTCGTGCCTAGCCCGACACGAAAACATGGCCGGGCCGACTAAAAATGGACCGGGCCGGCCCACCATGTCCCGATTGACATCTCTAAATACAGGTTGCCTATATTTTAACTATACAACATAAATAATGCACAAACATAAAAAGAGAGAAAAAAATGTATATCAATTTTTAATAATTCTTATTAATGATAAAATTAAACTATGATTAAACCTACAACTATTTTGGGTATACATACTCAATATATGGTGCACCTTCTTCATATGTAAGTAAAACGTAGCTACGGGTTGCTTTGTACTTTTCATCTGTCATACATTTTTTCATTGCTCTTCCAATTGCTCTTCCAGGGTGCTTTAAGATAAATAGTTCGTCAATAGAATCATCTTCTACCATTACATGACCTTCATCATTCCACAACACATTTTTATTCTTTGTATTGACATGATCCTCAAATAATAAGAAAAAAATAATGATCTTTCTTCTACTAAATATGCATTGCAAATTGAACCTTCAAATTTTACCTTGTTTCTAACATTCAATTTCAACTTATGAAGATACCTACAACCACAATATTAGGTTTCAAGTTATTAAATTACAATATTACTTTATGTACAAAATAATAAAACATAGCAAATTATATGTATTTACCTCTCAAAAGGATACATCCACCTATATTGTACTAGTCCTGCTATCCTTGCTTCATATGCCAAATGGACCTGCAAATGCTCCATAGAGTCAAAAAGACTCGGTAGGAATATCTGTTCAAGCTTACAAATAATACGTGGAATGTCATTCTCCAGCCTGACCATGTCTATTTTGATTGTGGTTGTAGTTAGCTGTTTGAAAAATAAACTAAGTTCTATAAGGACCATCCAAACACTTAGGGAAAGTAATTGATGGAATGTAATAGGTATTAATCTTTACATAAATACATGACAGTCATGACTTTTCATTCCAAATAACTTAAGATTCTTCATATCCACGCATCTACCCATATTTGACACATATCCATCAGGGAATTTACATTTTTACACCATTCACAGAATATCTGTCTTGCCTTCTTATCAAGTGTGTAGCAAGCTTTTAGGAATTTTCTTGATGTCTCATTTAGTTTCAATCCAGGACATCGATAGTAATCATTTAGTTCTTGTCTCGATTTTAAAGTCTCTTTTATTTTTCCATCTACATTAACGAAAGTGTTGAAAACATTGTCAAGCATATTTTTTTTAATATGCATTACATCTAAGTTATGACGAATTAAACTGGACTTCAAATATGAAAAGACCCAAAATATACTACTTTTCTTCCAGCCAAATATTTTTCCTATTGGCAAAATATTACTTTCAATAATATTTTTCCAAATATTATTGATCCTTTTCAATTACCTTCTTCAAAACCAAACAATGAATCTCTGTCATAATATCATCTCTTGAATGAACTACTGGTGCAACTGTCATCATAGTTTTATTTTTTTGAAATGTAGTTCTATTTCTTCTAAATGGATGATTCGTAGGTAGAAACTTACAATGGTTATCAAACCATGATTGTTTACCACTAAATTTGAGAGTAAATGGATCAGAATTTGTCATGCAATATGGGCATGGGAATCGTCCTACAGTACTCTAGCCAGAAAACATTGAATATGTTGCAAAGTTACTTATCGTCCACATAAGGGGTGCCTGCATAATGAAAATTTGCTTCTTTGATACATCTTATGTATTCAGGCCAACATCCCACAAAAAAAATAACTCTGCAATAAGATGCTGTAAGAAAACATCTAGCATATCTTTCGGATTTTTTGGCCCTGGAATCAATATTAAAAAAAACATATATTGCTCCTTCATACACAACCATGGAGGAAAGTTATAAGGCATCACTATGAATGACCATTTTGAATACTGTTGTCCAGATTGCCCAAATGGTTGAAATCTATTAGTGCAAAACCCAATCTCACATTTTGACTTTGTGCTACCAAATCTTGATGTATATAATTAAAATGCTTCCAAGCAGGTGAATCTGATGGATGATGCATTACCTCTTCTTCAAGATCATGCTCAGAATGCCACCTCATATCATTTTCTGTAGCATTTGATGCATATTGTCTCTACAATCGAGGAATTAACAGAAAATAATACATCATCATAAAGACAACCTTCAATTTTTGTCGCATATCTACACCACAAGGTGCCATCTTAAATTAAGGATGATCACAAAACTAACAGCTAATTAAATCACTATCACCACCTCAATATAACATACATCCATTTAAACAACAATCAATTTTTTCCACTTGGAGACCCATTTCTCGTATTGACTTCATAGTGTTGTAAAAGTTGTTAGTGATCAAATTATTATCTGGAATAATCTCTTTCATTAATTCTGTCACCTCATCAAATAATTTCTCCGACATATGATTTTCTATCATAATGCTCGTAAGTCTAGCCACAAGTGACAATTGTGAATGTCTTTTACAACCAGGCCACAACTCTTTATCTGTAGCTTTAAATATTTCATAAAATTTCTGAGCTTCAGGATTAGGTGATTCATCCATGTAATCCATATTGAAGTCAGCACCAGCAGCTTCTGTGATCATTCTATGATATTTGTTTGATGATTCTTCACCACAAGCAAATGATTAAGTACCCTCATATTGGTTAATATTCAGAGTCAGTGTACTTTCCTCATGATAAATCCAAATAATATAATTTGGCACAAAGCCATATTTCGCCAAATGGTATCTTATAGTATTTGCATCATGAAAATGGATATTCTGACACTTGTGATGATTACATGGACACTTAATTTTTTCTCCATCTATCAATCTCGCTTGACTACATGCAAAATTGATGAAAGTTTCAAGCCCAGTCAAAAAATCTTTATTCAAAAATCTATTATTAAACCTTCTGTACATCCACTAATGATCTGAGCTCATCTTGCCCTGTTTTATTTACAAAAAACAATGCCATATCATTATTTTGAATAAAACATTCTCTTACTTAAAAATAAACAAATAATTAAATAAAATTACTTACAAATAAATATTTAAAAATTAAATATCATGAGTATTGAGGCAATGCGTCTGCAGAATCTACATGAATAGATAAAGCAATTTTTAGCACGATAAAGATTAATAGATATCATAGTAAAACTATATAAAGGGAGTAAAACATGATAATGCACAAGAAAGGAAAGCAAAAAAGAAAGACGTTTAATCTTTGAAGGAGGAGAGGAAGAAAAAGAGAGAGATAGAGAGAAGGTGAGGAGAGAAATGGGAAAAGAAATGTGGAGATGGGGGAGAGAGAGATAGAGGGAGGGGAGAGGGAGTGAGAAGGAGGGAGAGAGAGGGGGAAAGAAATGGTGAAAGAGAGAGGGAGAGGGGGAGTGAGAAGGAGGGAGAGAGAGAGAGAGGGAGAAAGAGGGAAAGAGGGGGGAGAGAGGGCGTGAGAGAGAGGGGGGAGAGAGAGAGAGAGAACAAGAAAGAAAGAAGAGTGAGAAAGAAAATAACAAGAGAGAGTGTATGACACATAAAGAAAAAGAGAAAGAGAGTGATATAAAGAATTAGAGAGTGAGAGAGAGACACATAGAGAGTTCAGTGTTAGAATGAAAAATTATATAAAAGAAAATAAAATTTCTTCTGTACAAACCTATCAAATATTACATCTTTTGTTATACAAAAGTTCATATTTGAGCCTGAGGCCCAAGGGCTGGGATTAAGTAAGAGTACAACCCTTATTTGTATTATAGCATATATGAGCCTAATCAACGGGCACTCTCATACTATGTGCTTACATATTGTATATCTTTAGCTATTTTATTTCAAGTCAGTGCAACAAATTAGTATTATCCCATATATAATTATATGTTAGGATACATATAGTAAATATAGTTATAAATAGTTACATATAGTTAAACATATAAATATATATAGATATATGCATACAAGTAGTTATAAGTAAATATAAATAAATCTATACATAGTTATAAACAATTATATACATTTACATATATGTATACATATATGTATACATAATTAAAATTAAAGTTATATTTATTTATATAGAGTTTTTTATAGTTATACAAATAGTTATATATAGTTATACACATATGGTTAAACATTATGTTGTATGTTTTTATACATATAATTATATATAGTTACATGTGGTTATACATATAGTTACACCTATAGTTAAACTTATATTTATACATGTATGTATATATATTTTTTCATATAGTTTCATATATTTATGCATATAGTTATGTATAGGTATGGATATACTAAAATACATTTTTTATACTGATATATAAAAATGTATATTAAATATATGTTGTTAATTATATATTTAAATATAGTTATATTTAATGTTGTAGACTGTTATATAGTTATACAAATATTTGTATATAGTTATACAAATATTTATACATAGTTATACACATATAATTAAATATAATGTTGTATGTTATTATACATGTAATTATAAATATAGTTACCTATGGTTATACATATAGTTACACATATAGTTATACTTATATTTATACATGTAGTTTTTTTATATATGTATACATATAGTTATCTAGAGGTATATATATGGTAAAATACATTTTTATATACGAATATATAAAAATATATATTAAATATATGTTTTTAATTATAGTTTTAAATATAGTTATGTATAATATTTTAAAGTTATACATGTAGGCAAAGTCAATTATATATAGTTATATGTTCTTATACCTTTGGGATTAAATGGCAAAAAGACACATAATCGAAAAAAAAAGTTTGGCTTGCAACAAATCAGAACAAAGTAAATGTGGTTTTGTATTTCAGGCGTGCATTATATAAATATAAATACAATTTGAATTTTTCTAGAAATAGATGATGTCATCCACATAACAGAACAAAACTCAAGCAAAATAGGCAAAAATTAGCTCCACATCCAGATATGTCAACAAAGTTTGCCTAATAATCCTAAAATTGTTTATGATTTACTAGCAATGTAATTGGAAAGCCAATCATGACCCTTGTAGAGGCCCTCGCCATAGGTAGCACAGGTGCTCTGAATGTGCCAATGAAGTTGGAGAAGAGAGTGAATTCCTAGCTTGTCAGTAATTTCAGCTGTATTCATTGTATTGGGAAGATCTTGCTTATTGGCAAACACCAGCAAAACTGCATCTCGAAGCTTTTCCTTGTTTAGCATCCTATGCAACTCATCTCTGGCTTCATTTACTCGATCTTATTCATTGTTGTCCACCACCAATATGAGACCTTGGGTATTTTGGAAGTAATCCCTCTAAAAAGGGTGAATCTTGTCTTGACCCCCAACATCCCTCATAGTGAAATTGATGTTTTTGTATTTAACAGTCTCGACATTTAAGATAATAGTAGAAATTGTGGTGACAATTTCACCAAGCTTCAACTTATACAGAATGGTTGTCTTTTCACCAGCATCAATACCTAGCATCAAAATCCTCATCTCCTTATTGGCAAACAACCTACTGAACAGCTTTGTGAACGTAAACCCCATTTCTTCCACTAAATCTCAATCTCTTTGTCGTATGGCGGTAAATTTATCTGATAAGAGAAAAAAAATAATCAATAGACCTCAAGAGATGGTCACTAGAGAGGGAGGTCAACCTCTATGTGTTCTTATACCTATAGTATATATAATAAAAAATAGAGTTATATATAGTTAAACATATAATTATATATAAATATATTTTTACAAGTAGTTATATGTAGTTATTCATAAATATATACAAAGTTATAAATAAATATATAGATTTAATTATATGAATACAAATATGTATACATAGATACAAATATAGTTAATATTTAATTATATAAAGTATTACATAGATATACAAATATTTATATAAAATTATACACATATAGTTATAAATATGTATGTATTAAAGATATAGTTATATATAATATTTTTATAATTATACGTATAGTAAAATACAATTATATATAGTTATATATTATTATACATATGATATAATTTTGTTAAAAATATAGTTATATAGAATTACTCATATGGTTATAAAATATGATATAGTTTAAAAAATAGTTATATATAGTTATTAATATAGTAAAAAAATAGTTTACATAGTTACAAATATAGTTAAATTTAATTATTGAGTTTTATATAGTTATACAAATATTTATAAATAGTTATCATATACTATGATAACAACACACTCTAAAATGATCGATTGAATTATACCACTATAGAGAAATAACTTGTATCAACAATCTTTTCTTTTGGAAAATTAATATCATATTCAGTGTGGACCAAAGTCATGGTATATACTAAATATTCTATAATCAAATATCTCATAGAAAAGTAAGATGTCAGCCCTAGATTGATTTGATGGATTTTACTATTACAATAGTTTGAACTAGAGATATTAGATAAGAAATGTACATATAATCAAAATTGAAAATAGCTTATCAAGACTAGAAAAAGAAGATAGAAGAGTTGAAAGAGATATTAGATAGATTTTTTATTTGAACAAATTATAGTTTTGAATGAAAATATTACACCATGAAATTTAGTATTGAATGACCCTTTATTATTGCAAGTATTACTCTGATCAAATTTTGAGGCAAAGTGTTATATATCAGACTTATACATCCATATACACTACTATACATTATATATCAGCATACACATTTTTGTGCTTTTGTATATATTCACACATGCTTCTACATTTTCAAAGTAGTGTGTATATACTTGTATGCATGCATATACTAATGTACACCCACTAAACACACACATATACCTATAGACGTAATGTATTTTTAAAGTTACACATGAAACTATTATATGTGTGTGTGTGTGTGTGTAAATATATTTTAAATTTTTTGATTTTGTAAATTTAATTAAAATAAACTATTAAATGGTGTACACAATTATAAAATATTATAAATTTTTATATTTAAAACTAATATTGTGTGTTGTGTGCGTGCCGCGCGCGTGTGTGTGTGTATGCACGTGTCTGTGTGTATATGTGGGATGAATATTCATGCGTAAAATGAAATTATAATTAAATATATGAGCTTCTATTATATTCAAATAAATTTTTTTAATATTTGTATTAAAATAACTATCATTATCTTTATATAATAATGAAATTGACATATATGGTAAATTATTTGGTTTTACAATTATGTTAAAAATGAAAATATAGTTCATAATCAGATAATATTGTTTTGTTGTCTATATACTTTTTTTATTAAAATATTATGTCTATGATAAATTTCTACCTATATTTATTGTTATTAATAAATTTTTATCAACTTCAAACATCAAACAATATAATGTAGTGCATATAATACATGCCTTTGAATGTTTCAAAAAAAATCATTTATTTCCAAATATGTTCAAACAAATAAATTACCATATAAAAACAAGAGTACATTTTTCTACAAGTAATTATTATTTTATTTTATTCAAATATATAAATGACCATATAAATATCTAAATTTGTTTTTTTAATATTTTTTTTTTTACTTTTTTTTAATTTAATACATTACAATGTTTTTTTTTTGTAATTAATAGATACATTTCAAACATTATTTATTTATAATAAATATAACATATTAATATTATGAGGTTGCAAATTTTATTTTGTAAATAAATTTTATTTTAAAGTTTTTTTTCCTTGTAAATTGAAACTAAATCACATATATATTTTAGAAATTTTGTAAATATTTATACACAAACATATTTTATTTGTTTTGAAAATTACAAAATGAATTTTAACTAATTAACATTTTATTAGAAATCAATTGTAGTTAAAAGATATTAAGTGAACCAAAAATACCAACCCTAAAAATATTAAATCATAATGATTTATAAAAACATATAAAAATATAATCAAAAAATATTTAAGATTGAAAGAATTAAATTTAAGTTCCTAAATATATGGGAAAATGATAAGATTTATACCATATCCAAAAAAAACATGTATGAATGAGATGAATGATATGAATGGATTTTAAGTTCCTGAAGCATGTAGGTATACATGTCGTAGATGTAGTTATATATATTTTTTCATGTAATTATATATATTTAGACATATGACTATGTATAGGTATTGATGTTGATTAATACATTTATATATAGTAATATGTTGATATACATATTGTTATATATATATATATGTATGTATATGTATATTAAATATATGTTATTATATTTATATAGTTATGTTTATGTATACTATTTTTATAGTTATAGATAGTAAAATACACTTATATAAGAAATTCAAATTATATACACATGCATATTGATGTATAGTTATGTTTAGATACACTCTTTCAAAATACACTTATGTTAATGTATACTGTTTATGTATATAGTTATGTATATTGATGTAGATATCAAGTCGACATACCTTATACTATTTATATATACTATTTATGTATATGTATAATAATATAAATAAATACATTTATATATAATAATATGTTGATATACATATTGTTAAATACATTTAATTATAGTTTTATTATGTGTGTGTGTGTGTGTGTATTAAATATACATTGTTATATTTATATATAGTAATGTCTATGTATACTTTTTTATAGTTATATAGATATAGTAAAATACACTTATATAAGAAATTCGAATTATATCACACATGCATATTGATGTATAGTTATGTTTAAATACACATAAATAATACTTATGTTTATGTAACTGTTTATATATAATTATGTATATTGATATAGAAATCAAGTTAGCAAACCATATACTGTTTATGTATCCTATTTATGTATACTGTTTATGAATAATGTTTATATATAGTTATGTATTTTAATATAGATAAATAGATTTATATATAGTAATATGTTGATATACATATTGTCAAATACATTTATATATAGTTATATATATATATATATATATCATGTATGTATGTATGTATATTAAATATACATCATTATATTTATATATTGTTATGTTTATGTATACTGTTTTTATAGTTATAGATATAGTAAAATATACTTATATAAGAAATTCAAATTTATCACACATGCATATTGATGTATAGTCATGTTTAAATACATTTATATAAAATACACTTATGTTTATGTTACTATTTATGCATAGTTATGTATATTAATGTAGGTATCAAGTCGGCATACCTTATATTGTTTATGTATACTATTTATATATAGTTATGTATATTAATATAGATAAATATATTTATATATAGTAATATGTTGATATACATATTGTCAAATACATTTATATATAGTTATATATATATATTTATATTTATATTTATGTGTATGTATGTATGTATATTAAATATACATCATTATATTTATATAGAGTTATGTTTATGCATACTATTTTTATAGTTATAGATATAGTAAAATATACTTATTTAAGAAATTTAAATTATATCACACATGCATATTGATGTATAGTTATGTTTAAATACATTTATATAAAATACACTTATGTTTGTGTATATTGTTTATGTATAGTTATGTATATTGATGTAGATATCAAGTCGGCATACCTTATACTATTTATATATACTATTTATGTATACTATTTATTTATAGTTATGTATATTAATATAGATAAATACATTTATATATAGTAATATGTTGATATACATATTGTTAAATACATTTATATATAGTTATATATACATATATATATATGCATGTATGTATGTATATTAAATATACATCATTATATTTATATATAGTTATGTTTTATGTATTTTGTTATTATAGTTTAGATATAGTAAAAACCACTTATATAAGAAATTCGAATTATATCACACATGCATATTGATGTATAATTATGTTTAAATACACTTATATAAAATACACTTATGTTTATGTATATTGTTTATGTATAGTTATGTATATTGATGTAGGTATCAAGTCGGCATACCTTATACTATTTATGTATACTATTTATGTATAGTTATGTATATTAATGTTGATAAATACGTTAATATATAGTAATATGTTGATATACATATTGTTAAATACATTTATATATAGTAATATATCTATTTATATATATGTAAATTAAATATACAACATTATATTATATATAGTTATGTTTATGTATACTATTTTTATAGTAATAGATATAGTAAAATACACTTATATAAGAAATTCGAAATATATCACACATGCATATTGATGTATTGTTATGTTTAAATACACTTATATAAAATACACTTATGTTTATGTATATTGTTTATGTATACTATTTATATATAGTTATGTATATTGATGTAGATATCAAGTCGACATACCTTATACTGTTTATTTATACTATTTATATATAGTTATGTATATTAATGTAGATAAATAATTTTATATAGTAATATGTTGATATACATATTGTTAAATACATTTATATATAGTTATATATATATATCTATGTATATTAAATATACGTTGTTATATTTATATATAATTATGATTATGTATACTATTTTTTTATTTATATATATATATAGTAAAATACACTTATATAGGAAATTCGAATTATATCACACATGCATATTGATGTATAGTTATGTTTAAATACACTTATTTAAAATACACGTATGTTTATGTATACTATTTTGTATACTGTTTATATATAGTTTTGTCGGCATACCTAAGTATGTATACTATTTAAATTGATGTATAAATGTATACTAGTTATGTAGATATCAAGTCGTCATACCTAAGTATGTATACTAGTTATATATATAATACACATGCATATTGATGTATTCTATTTTTGTAGATATCAAGTCGACATACCTATGTATATATACTATTTATATTGATGTATAAATGTATACTAGTTTTGTAGATATCAAGTCGGCATACCTAAGTATGTATACTAGTTATGTATAAATACACATGCATATTGATGTATACTATTTTTGTAGATATCAAGTTGTCATACCTAAGTATGTATACTAGTTATGTAGATATCAAGTCGGCATACCTAAGTATGTATACTAGTTATGTAGATATCAAGTCGGCATACCTAAGTATGTATACTAGTTATGTATAAAATACACATGCATATTGATGTATACTATTTTTGTAGATATCAAGTCGGTATACTTAAGTATGTATACTATTTGTATTGATGTATAAATGTATACTAGTTATGTAGATATCAAGTCGGCATACCTAAGTATGTATACTAGTTATGTAGATATCAAGTTGGCATACCTAAGTATGTATACTAATTATGTAAAAAATACACATGCATATTGATGTATACTATTTTGTAGATATCTAGTCGGCATACCTAAGTATGTATACTGTTTATATTGATGTATGTATGAATGTTTACTAGTTATGTAAATATCAAGTCGGCATACCTAATTATGTATACTAGTTATGTAGATATTAAGTCGGCATACTTAAGTATGTATACTAGTTATGTATAAAATACACATGCATATTGATGTATACTATTTTTGTAGATATCTAGTCGGCATACCTAAGTATATATACTCTTTATATGTTGTTTTTGTATAATGTCACCATCAAAATCCACACAAAGACAACACATTATATCACAAATGCATGAAGTATGTATACGAATAAATTTATATACGCAATCCAAGCATACCATGGTGATTAAAGAAGATTTTCGGAAACAAAAAAAAAGAATCAAAATGCTTAATCTTCGATTAAGCAATCCAAGATAATCAATGAAAAATAAATGTATAAAATGTACCTCAAATCAATAACAAATAAAAACTTAAACTTGATTAAATTTTGTTGCATCAGCATCGAGAGATAGATGGCGGAATGCGGGGAATTCGGTTCAAGTTTTAGAGATGTGTCGGCATCGAGAGACGGAATGTATATATTAAAAAATTATTTTATATTTTTAATTATTAAAACATTAAATAGACAATATGTATCTATATATAATACAAAAATACTCATTAATTTTATTTACGATCAAAATTTTTTCAACAAAATTAATGTGCATGTAGCAAGGTACAAATTAAAAATTAATACCTTACATTTTTTTATTATAATATTAATTAAACAATAAATATATAAACAATAAAACAAATATGTTTTTCCTTATAAAAAAATATCAAATAGGTACAAAATTAACAATCTTCATATAATAAGACATAAATAAAAAGATGATTTGTCTTTTAGGCACTCGCCTAAGAGTTATAAAATACTCTTGATGTTAAAAAATATAAAAATTTATAATTTATAGGTATACATTTTTAAGAATTCATATTAATTGAAATAATTTTAAGACATAAAATTTCATATTATTTGATATCATTAATAATTTTTAAAATTCAAAGAATTACTTAAAGTGAGAAGATAATTAAAAATAGTTATATTTATTATTTTAATAAAAACTTAATGTTAAAAGTTAATTTTAAAAATATTACTCAATTATTTAATTTGTATAAATTTTATTAGGAGCAAACATATATGTATTTATTTATAAATATTAATTTATTTTCTTTTAACTTTATTAAAAAATTTCTATTTTTATTATATTTCAAGATTTTCAAAATTTGTATTATTTTTTTTAAAGTTTTCTATAATCATAAAATTTTTTTATCTTATAAAAATATTAATATTTATTAGTTTATTCTTTAATTCAAATATTTTTAAAAATATTTTCTATTTTATCATACAATGAATTAATTTATATTTATATTAGTAGAAAATTTAATGTATGTTAAATTAATTTTTAAAATATCGAAAAAAATTATTAAACTTATTGAATTTATTATTTAATGTTACTTTAATACAAATTATTTAGTTTCATAATTAAAAACTTTAGAAAAATTTTTTGTATACTTTTTAAAAAAATTAATACATCATAAAAATAGTTATTTTTAGTCCTTATTGATATATATTTTTTGTATTTTTATATTTTTAAAATTTTTATTTATAATATCATTTTTTATGATTTTACGAGGAGAATGTATCTTTCAAGCATTGCTCATCTATAGAACATTAACATACATTTAATAAATAAAATTAAATAAAAGAATAAAACTAATAATAAATTAAAAAAAATTAAATAATTAAATATTGGCTAGGGAAATTACGTAGCTATGTTCGGATTTAATTAGCTAAGAAGTTGAGTCACTAAATCTGTTGTTATATTTCAGATTTAATTAAATAGGGAAGTTCTGTCACTAAATCCGTCGATATATTCTAGATTTAATTAGCTAGGGAAGATCCGTCACAAAAATTCGTCACTATATTCATGAAGTAATTGGCTAGGGAAGGTCTGTCGCTATAATCGATCTCTATTTTCAATATGTATTAGCTAGGAAAATTCCATCACTAAATCTGTTGCAATATTTCAGAGTGTAATTAGCTAGGGAAATTCTGTCTCAAAAATTCGTCTTTATATTCTAGATGTAATTAGCTAGGGAATTTTATCGCTGAAATCTGTCGCTATGTTCTAGATGTAAAAGCTAGGTAAATTCATCGCTAAATTTGTAGTTAAATTCTAGATTTTATTAGTGTGGAAATTCTATCTATAAATCCATAGCTATATTCAGGATTTTATTAACTAAGAAAAATCCATCGATAAATCCATCACTAAATTACTGATTTTATTAGCTAGATATTCTGTCGCTAAATTTGTAGCTAAATTTTAGATTTTATTAGCTAGGGAAAATCCGTCATTAAATCCATTGTTAAATTTCATATTTTATTAAATAGGGAACATTCGTCACTATATCCGTCGCTAAAATATGGATTTTATTAGCTAGTAAAATCTCTCGCTAAATTTCTCACTAAATTTTGGATTTTATTAGCTAGGGAAAATCCGTCATTAAATCCGTATCTAAATTCCTCGCTTTTCTTGAGCGAATTTACGAAAATTTTTCATCACTAATCTGTCTCTAAATCCGACGCTAAATCCATAGCTAAATTACCCACTTTTCTTCAGTGGAATTTACAAAAATTTCAGTCGCTAATCCATCGCTAAATTTCCACTTTTCTTGAGCAGAATTTACGAAAATTTTCCGTCACTAATCCTCACAAAATCCATAGCTAAATTCCCCACTTTTCTTGAGCGGAATTGATGAAAAATATTCCGTCGTTAATCAGTCACTAATCTGTTGCAAATTTTTATTTCAATGAAAAATCATAAATCTCTTGTTATTCCCTAGCTAATCCCTCGCAATTTAGCTATGGATTGATCCCTAGCTAAAATTCACTAGCTAAATGAACATTTTTTGTAGCGCGCCATGTTTTCTTGCTCATACCTCACTGATTAAATAACCAATGTTTGTGGTTAATGAGATTTTTTTAAACTTATTTTCAATAGGTAGTTCAATTTCATATAGGCTATAGTTCGATCATTTCTTAGATCAACTTAGAGTTTTTTTTTTATGGATTTCATAGTCATTCAAAACCCTAAATAATTTGTGTTTGCTTTTTTTATTTGTTGTGTCAAAATTGATATATGGATACTCATGCTCTATTTCCAACTTTAATTATGAAAATGCTCCTTCTGTGCAATTAAAAAGTTATTGAATTTTCTATGCTAAAAAGGTAGTTGGCAGATCATTAGGTAACTTGGCTGAGATAATGAGAGGAACCAAGTTTTTCCATTAAAATCCTTCGAAGGAACAGTTAATCTATTATATATGCCTTCATGCATACTTGTATGAATAGGCAGTGCTGCTGGTTATGTTATTTTGTCAAACCATTCTTTGCTTACCACTATGAACTCCTCGAGGAATTCCCACAAAATACAAAATGAACAGTTAAACTCTGCATTTCTCAAATGCCCTACTGCACATCTTCATCCCTTTGGATGCCTAGTTTTATAAGCTTTCTCATACTGACTTTTTGTTACCATGTGTGCAAACTTCCAGTAAACTAGATAAGAATATGTGTTCATTAAACAATTTATTTTCTTTCTATCAAACTTCTCGAGTTGGTGCCATCTAAAAACATGTTTTTTTGCAAGGCACCAAAAAAGGACAAGGCTTCAACTGCCTCAATGCCTTCCAAGTCTACTAGAGGAAAGCAGAAGAAAAGGTAGAATAATATTTAAAATAACATAGAGTATTTTGAAATATAATATTAAAAATATGCTAAGTGTTAACTTTGATCCTCATATAAAATGCGCCTATGGCACAATGCAACATGCATTTTCACATTTTTTTATATTTTAAATAAATAATTATTAAATATAAAATTATTTAATAATTACTTATTAGTATTAAATACATTTTAATTAAAGTTTTAACAAAGTAAGTCTATTATATTATTAGTTTTAGCATATTAATAAATCTTGATGTGCTAATAATGAAACATTATATATATATATATATATATATATATATATATATATATATATATATATATATATATATATGTGATTGTGAAATGAAATATTTTTTTAGATGTAAGCATGCTATTTGATCTTCAAGTAGTTCTAGTTTGAAACACATGCTCCTCGACTCTGATAGATCCTTTAACATAATTTGAATTTTTTTGCTAGCCTCTCATTATGATCTTTATTATTTTTCAAAGAATAAGTTTAATGGAGTTGCACTACTCTTTATTGTTTTAATATATTTTAGGAAGTATTGAAATAATAATTTTTTGCTTATTATATAGTGTTCATTTAGGTGCATTATAAATATTAAGAATAATTAAAATATATAAAATAATTAAATTTTGTTGAAAAATATTATAATATAAACTAAATTAAGTAAAATTTAAATACTTTTTTTAATAGTTTGTTTTATTATTAATATTAGCCATCTCTTTTGGAGGATGAATACCATTGTTACAAGCTAATTTTACCCAATACCCCTTTTACACCCTCCTACTTATAACCTAAAATCAAAGTATTTCTAATATAATTCTATGAATGATACAATTTCAAGAATTTTAAAGATTTTGCCTTCATAGTAAGGCTTTCTTTAAATTCCGGGGAATGGCAATGAAGCCCCCCCCCCCCCCCCCCCCCTTATTTTTTTGCATGCTGGGTTGTGACCCATTTTGCCCGAGTCCAGTTTACTGCATCTTGGTCTACTCTATTAATCGAGCTCCTTCGAAGCCTTGCGCATCTGCAACAATCCTCACCTGCAGCACACCTTCCTTAAGCGAGCTCCATTAAGTGGGCCCCTGCTCCATTAAATGAGCTTCTGCTCCATTAGGCGAGCTCCTACACGCTCATGCACGAGCTCCTGTGTGAGCTCCTACGCGAGCTCCTGTGTGAGCTCCTGCGAGAGCTCCTACTCCATTAAATGATCTCCATTAAACGAACTCATGCATGGTCTTGCCCGATAGCCACTTTCCTTCCTAAACTACCATAACCTGTTGTAGCATTTGCCTCCTTCATTTGCATTTTCTTGTTGTAGTGTTTGCCTCTCTGCTTCTCTGTCACACCTAACTACCATAACCTTCCTACCCTCTTCTCTTCCCAAATCTTTACATACATCAGACGCCATGGCTCTTAATAACACATAGCCGTTTACTGATATTACTGACATTTCAATTTATTAAATCTAATATCAAAAAAACATTATAGCCCCATGCAAGCCTTGATATCCAATATTTAAAGAAGCTATCTGTTAACCTACAACTCAAGTACATCACAACACAACAGCACAGCACAAACTCTAATTTCAAACATAAATTTTATTAATTAGTTCAAATGTAGCATGGCACTGAATACGAACCTGCAACTCACATAATTACAATCTAACACCCCTCAGAACCAAGGTGTCATCTATATTTTGTTGGGCTGCATCATACATTATGACCAAAATTTCTAATGTCCATCTACAACAAGTTCAGAATATATAGCACAAACCTGAATGTTCTCCCCACCATACTAGGGTGAATATGAATATTCAATATATATAACACAAACTAATGTTCAGGTAACACCGACCTGAGTATTCTTTTCACAGGACTAGAGTGAACCTTAATCAATTCTGATTTGTTTCTATAGTTATTAACAAAACCATATACAGCACACTTTCTGGATATGAATAGCAAGTTATTTTTACACCTCTCAGGACCAAGGTGCTAGACTTATTTATACATTATGCCAGTGTAAACAGAAATAATTTTCTATGTTGTTAAAGATCGCAATGCAGCACAAACCTAAATACTCGCCCCACAGGACTAGGGTGAACCTTGATCTGACCTTTTAGACAGGAAGTGGCCTCCCTTCAGACTTTCAGTCAAAGAGTGAGTCTTCCTTCAGTAGGGAGATATGTTATTTACTTTCTCCTGCATTTTAAAAGTATGTCTACTAGGCCAAACATGCAGCCTTTTTAAAGTGTGGCTTATATTTTTTTTTTTAAAAAAAATTCCATGAGGTCGTAAGTCTACCTTCACTTTCGTATTGTCTACCTTTTAATTTTTATTCTTTTGGATTCTGATATATGGAAATCCTATTTTATCTAGATTTATCAAACCTTTGAGCCTCTCCGGGATATCATTCCCTTCAAATTCATGCGCCCCATTTCTCCTACCTTCATTTGCTAATTTATCTGCCAACGCATTCGCTTCTCTAAAAATGTGTTTTATTTCACATTTTAATTCAATGAAAAGTTTTTTGATATTGTTAATTTCTTCTTCATACTACCATAAGTCTAATATGCTTTCCACTAGATCCACCAATATTTTAGAATCAACTTGCACTTGAATCTTTGATAAATTATTTTCCTTACAAATTTGAAGACCCTTATATAGAACCAAAATCTCTGAGTGGAGTGCTGAAAATGCTGTGTTTTTTAATGTGAAGGCTTTCAGCACCCCTCCTTGATCATTTCTTATAACCCCTCCTCCGCCTGCCGCTCCATTTCTTTCTTGAAACTCCCATCCATAATAAATGCTAATCTTCCCTGTAAGGGTTTGTTCCATCTTACTATATCTATGTTCGGCATCTTTCTTATTATTGTTACCAAACCCCATGTCTTTTTTCTATTTTCATCTAGTCCTATCTTTCTCAATCTTATTGGATTGCAAGCAGAAATAAATGAGCTTTCTTTTTTAACTTCTTCTAATATATCATTAGTATTCATTCTGATATTTTCAAACTTACTTCTATTTCTAGCTTTCCATATGCACCATACCACAATGTGTGAGATATAATTTTTTATCCAATTTAAAATTTTATTTTTTGATCTTTTTTTTGACCATTTATCTAGTCTATCTCTCAAGTTATCTGTACTAATTTCTATATTTGCATCAATTTCTAAAATATTCCATAATCTCGTAGCAATTTTTCCTGTAGAAAAAAAGTGATTTGTACTTTCCATCTCCTATTGACAACATTCACATCTAGAAGCTAGCCTTATTTACTGCAATTTTTCCTGTAGAAAATAAGTGATTTGTACTTTCCATCTCCTATTGACAACATTCCATAATCTGAATGTTGTCATCTACTGGTATAATATTTGAGAGCAATTTCCACATAAAAACATTTATTTTTTGTGGCAGTTCTTTTTTCCATATCCTTTGAATCGTGAAGGCCTTTTTTCCGTACCAGGATTTTGCGCTTTTTAGTGTAAACATCCCCTGCAGATTCAAGCTCCATTTCCACCCACTTTTAGTTAAAATTGTATGATCTTCTACTATGCTTTGCTGCTGCACATTAATTTCCAGCCTTTTGAAGCTTTTTTTGTGTTTTTAAATGCATTATTACTAGCTTATATTTACTGCTTATATATGCTGCCCACAGGCTTCCATTTTTTTCATCCTCCACCAGTTCTTGCATGCCCATGCTTTGGCTAGATCATTTAACTAATAAAACCTAAGCCTATTTCTTTTTTTGGATAGCAGAAATCTTCTCATTTTTTCCAATGCAACTTATTTCTTCCTTCTTTTTTCCCCCATAGGAAGTTAGTCATTTCCCTTTCTATTTTTCTTATTAAGTTTTTTGGTGGTTGTAAGGACATTGAATGTGCGCTATTGATCCTTGTAGCACATGCGTTATTAATAACATCCTTCCTGCCATATTTAATATATCCTCTTTCTAGCCCGCAATTTTTTTTCTTATCTTTTCCACTAAGAAGGAAAAATATTCCTCTTTTACTCTGCCTTCGTGTATCGGGCATCCCAGATACATTAATGCTCATCTCTTTTGCCTAAATCGTGTAATCTTTTTTATATTTTTGAGCAATAATTCCTGGTGATTTCCTTGCTATCATAAATTGACATTTATTTTTGTTCAGTTCTTGACCTAATTCCTCTTCTAATGTTACAGCAAGTTCATAAGATTTTTCATAGAGTGACTACTGGCGTTTGTGAATAAAATCACATCATCCGCATATGCCAAGCAGCTTACTAAAGGTTATATCTAGGTTGCTTATAAGCAAGAATGTTACCCTTTTTTACTTCATCTTTTAGATTATTATAAAAAGCTCTAAATATATGTTAAATAAGGAGGGAGATAATGGATTTCCCTGTCTTAACCCCTATGTTAAATTTTAACTAAATATATGTTAAATTTTAAATAATAAAATTTAAATACTTAATATGATGATCAGATCTTGTGTCCTAATAGCAAATGCTATCAATTTTATTTGGGATTTTGTATGAAAATTTAATTTAGTTATAATTTTGTTTTGTTTTGTTGAATTTGTACTATAACTCATACATCTTTTTAGAAGTTATAACAGTAATCAAATCTTGAATTATTTTTTTTAATTTGTTTAATTTATGTGATTATTAAATATTATTATTTTTTTTAATTTATTTCTTATTATTTTTAAAATGTGATCAAGTCATTTCAATTTAATTACTTGCTGTAAAATAAATCTAAAATAATAAATAATTAAATTTTAGTTGTATATATAATTTTTTCATATTTTGGATTATTATTTATATTTTAGTATTAATAGTATATGGAAAAAATGTGATCAAATCTCATATAGATTATGTAATGCTAAGGAGCTATTAAAATAATATATACCTAATAATCTCATATAGATTATGTAAGTAATTAATATATTTTTAAGGTTTTAATCAATTATTATCTAAATTATTTTCAAATATTATTTTAGAATCATAAAAAAAATTAAAATAGTTGTTCTGCATTGAATTTTTATATACTATTAGGTATGTATATAGTCTTGTCAAGTTTTCAGTCTAATGCTTATTTTCTAGGTTAGGATATATATATATATATTCTGATTACTGTTCGATATTAATATTTTTCTATGATTTTCAAGTATCTAAAAGAATCCACTATAATGCATATATTGTGGTCATTAGAATAATTGTTAGTTGATTGGTATATTTCCCATCATGTTAAGCTTATATAAAATATTTTAAGTACAATTTGCTTAGAAAAATTATATATTTTAAATGAGTAACGTTAATTTTGAAAATGTAAATAAATTATTTTAAAAAATTAAAATAGTTTGCAGGAATAATTTTAGATGCATTATAACTAAAATTGATAATCTCTTATACTAAAAAGTATTAATATATATCAATAACATTATATGTTATCTTTTTGATTCATATTAGTAGAACTAAAATTAATATGAGACACATTTCCTAAAGTCATAAGTACTGAAAAGAATTGACTGAATAATGTCCTAGTGAGCAAGGCTCCTGCATTGCTTTGGGTGATATTCATATGTTAGCAGTCTTATTCTTAAAAATTAAACAAGTTAGATCTGATAAGTCTCGAACCCAAGGCCTACCATCCTTGGATGTATGTCCCAAACCTGAGATGTTTGTTTTAATCTAAGTATAAAACACAAAAAAAAATAGTTTTGAAAATTCTTTGTTCGGTAAGCATTTCATTGGAATAGTAATATGTTTATTTTCATGTCATTGCCTTATTGAAAATTTTCTTTTTGTACTTTTACAACTATCGAGTGTTGCACAATCATCAGGCTGAAAAAGATTTACCATTGCATTCATATAAAAAGTACCAGCCACATAAGTGTGCATTGCTATTTCTTTTGAAATGCATTTTTTTTATATTTTGTTGGTTGGAGGTCCTTAATATGAGGTATATTTGGTAGAATAATTTATTTCCATAGAAAAATAAATAATAGTTGTAAATAATATTAGCTTCTTTTGTGTGTATGATTAAACAAATATTAATATATCAGATCTCATGGTTTATTTTATTTATTTCTAGCACATTATTTTATTTGTTTTATCATAGGATATTGTGGAGGAACATGTGACAGCTGCTTCTCAACAAGTTAAGGTTCTATAAATCTTCAACCAATTGACTATGATCATATTTATTTGGAACAATAAGAGGTCATAAGAAGCAGTGAGTGTACGGCATCGGCTCGAAGGGAGTAGCATTTTGTAGTAACAGTTGTGCTTCTAATTCATTGTCATAGCAATGGTGATAGGTGGTCTAACAACAAGTTATGGAAACAAATGAAAGTATTAAAGTTATGGAGACCGAAATGAAAGACAAGATTAAGCAGATATCTCATTTGAAAAAAGAAATGAATGAAATTAAAGAAAAGATGGATGAACAAATTACTAATTTGATGGAAGAAATGTAGGAAATGAAAGAAGAGAATGATGAGCAAATTACTCATTTGATGGAAGAAATATAAGAAATTAAAGAAATAATTATGAGATGAAAGATATTAAGAATGTAATGCAATATTAGATATCCTATATGGAGTTATAGTTAACGGCATCGACACGACAATAGCATTCCGAGATCTAGCTGTGAAACCCGCACGAGAGGCTAACACAAAATCCCAACTAATTATGAGGTGATTTCGCATCAAGATTATTTCTAAACTGTTTTTAATTTTTGTTGTGTAGTAAAACATGATGAGATTTTTTTGGAGGTTTAAATTTTTTTTATTCTGGTTTTGTTCTTTTCTTTGCTGATTAACCTAATAATGAATCTTTCCGGAACATCTGATGTGAGAGCATGAAAAAATTTTGATTCAAAGCATTCAGATATTACCATAGTATTCGAATGCAAGGGTCCTATATCTACCGATTTCAGCTGGATCAAAAGGAGGATGAGCTTCTATTATCTTCATTATTCTTAAAACATTTTATTTTTGCACTCTCTTTCTCTAAACATTATTGTTGGACATCTTTTAGATATTTGTTGAAGTTGTATGATTATCAACTTAGATTTGTGTTTGTTCATATCTATAATTACTATTTTTATATATCTGTGAATTTGTTTGTGTGTCCCCAAATATTTGGGCAAAGTTTTAGCCTATAATAGGTATGTAAAAGTCTTGGATGGTCCTCCAGGTGCTGGGAACAGTATCTCATAGCTTTTAAGCTATGAGATGAACGAAAAAATTCTAGTCCCACGCAAATGCAGGTTTGTTCTTGACACTCTTATTTCATGTCCTTATGTGCATTGCATTTTTTTTTCTCTTTTTTTTCTTTGTTTCTTTCAAGTTTTCTTGCTTCGGTGGATTCCTATATGAACCTACATGTATGCAAAAATTCAATACCATGCAACATGTTGTCATTTCAATTACTATTTCTCTTTTATTTGGCACTTTCTAACTTTCTTATAATTAACCATGAACTGATACATGAAGCTGGGCAACACAGAAGAATATTTTGATGGGTAGTTCACTGGAAATCTTGGAGTAATCTTGATTCAGTAATTTAAAAATAAGCTCATGCTTATCTTGTTGAGTGAAATTTCTAGCAAATGTCAATTGGTATTGCATGTGCTAGTCTATCTATTTATCAGTGGCATGGTGTTGTGTTATTTATTAGTTTGTAAATGTAAATATTATGCTCCATGCACAGGTGTAACAATGTTCTCTATCTACGTGGAGTACCAGAGGAGAAAGAACTAGAAGATGCTGACCATCCTTGAGAAACCTATATGTGTGTTTTTTATGCCCTAATTTCGTTCTTGCATAAATTTCATTATCAAACTAATTCAGATTTTCCTCTGACATCCTTTAAAGAAGTATTCGACAACATGTATGAGTACATCGATAGGCTTTTCAATCGTAAGACCTCACAAGCTATTATATATGGCCGTCAGTATGGTTTTTGTGTTCATACATGGCTGCCATGTGCCCATGCATCAGCTTGAATTGGTTTTGTCGCACCTCATCGATCTTTTATCTTATGTCCTTTACTTATAAAGTATTTGTGGATTAAATTACATTTGTAGATAGGGTTGCACCCCGTGCTAAAATGAATCAACAACAAAGAAGACACTTCCTAACACCAAAAGACAACGAAATTTCAATGAGGTTCTTCTACCACCTATGTTTTTCCTACCCTCCCACAACCCCCCCACCCTAGATTAAACACTATTTTTATCACTTTATTTGGCTGTACTTGGGTAATTTTGTGATTTTATGCTCATCAGGAAACTGAGAAAGAAATGTGAAATGGAAGGTAAACCCCTTGTTCCAAAGCAAGAATCTAAAGTTTCAGACTCCAACGTTATCACACTAGGAACTATATTTTTGCATCAGGTGTCCAAGGCACTTCGACAATATATTTGTTCATGAAAGAAGCACAATACTAGGTAGAAGGATTAGAAGGTTTGAACTCTATCTTAGTGTTCTCACATGATATAGAATTAGTCTAAGCATTTAGTTTCAGGCCCTTTTATCTTCTTCAATAAGGCATTTCTAGCATTACATTGGGCATGTTACAGGTCATTCTATTCGATTCTAATGTTCCGGGGAAAGGCTAGCACAAGATAATGTCTTTTATTAGCCTACAGTGCAAACTTCTTGATTATAATCCAAATTATGTCACTGCTTGTATGGTCTGGCATGAGAATTTCATTGTATAATAGAATTGAAGATTTCCAACTTCTATTGTTACGCACTTAAATCTTGTTCTTCTGAATCTCTTTTAATTTCTGAATAGTAATGAATGTTTATGTGCAGGATGCTGATCTGATAATGCTAGCTTTGGAAACCAATAATGTTCATTTTTCAAAATTAAGAGAGGTAAACATGTATTAAAATGCTTTAGCTAGTTCCTTTTTCTTTCCGAATAAATTGGTATTGAAATTGAAATGAGTTTTTTGGATTTTCCTCGATAGGATGTGTTCATATAAGAGTATAGAGAGAGAAGTTGCTGTGAATTAGTTGTAGAAGCCAAAACCAAGCCTCCATAAGCCAATTCAAGTTTGGCGAAGTCAAAAGGGTGATTTAAACAAGTTGTAACGGCTGACAAAACATTTCTTTCATCAACAAGCAAGAAAGTAAATCTTCCATTAAAAGACCTTATAAGCGATGATGATTCCAGAGACGTATAAAAAGATCGCCTTGATTATTACTTTTCTATATGGTCAATACTGATTCGATTCCATTTCTCTTCACATTAGCAACTTCTCCATGTTTGTATCCTCAGAGAATATTTGGAGCTTGATATGAAGATCTCTGATCTTCCATGGAAATTGAAGGAGATCAACTTTGAGCACATAGTTAATGATTTTATCTTCGTATGTTTTTTCATAGGAAATGATTTTTTCCTCACATGCCCTCCTTGGAAATCCATGAGGTTTTCACTAAGCTTTTTTTAGAAAACAATTATTTAGAGGTGGTAATTCAAGATAAAAAACTAAACTTAGTTATCATAAAAAATACTGAGTAAATACGTATGTATATACCGAGCATATACGTACGTATATATCGAGTATATATGTACGTATATGCCGAGTATATACGTATGTATGTATGAGTATATACATAAGTGGGTGAATATATTTATTTGTAGACATGTATATATTGTCATACATATACACCCATTTGCACACACACACACATGTTTGAATATAAAATTGCTCGGGCTGGTATGGTCATCATCGTGCATTACTTACCGATGCAGGTCATAAAAGTCATGGATATTAAACCTTCTCCAAGGTTGTGGCATTAAGATATTTATGGTCCAGGCCAGCCTGGCAGACAGAGCTTGATCTTAAATATCTTAGTAATTGTGTAGATATGCAATTATCACATGGTACATTGTATGAATGAGGAAATAAGTTTTCTTGCTGTAGGTTCTGCAATGATTGGTTTAATTGTACTAGGTCTTAGGATGATTATGAAGATATGCTCGTGCAGTGTTGTGCAATTGTATTAGATTTCACAAAACTGTATTCAATCAGAAGGAAAAATGTTATATTGCCCAATTTTTACAGGTCACGAGTGCCAGGAGGAATTTTTTATTTATTTATTTTAATTTGATGACTTGATTAAATTTCGTACAGATATGGCACCGCATTGTTCCCTATACGAAGCTTTTATAAGTGAAGGAATTAATTTAATAGACATGATGCACCATGACTTGAACAGCATTGTCGTAGCAGAAATATGTAATATGAGGAGCTGAGGAAGAGAATGCAACGTCAATGCACTATAAATTATAGTTTATGCATTGTCGGTAGATAAATTAATGATTATTATGAAATAAAGATTTGATATGTTTTTTGTTTGAATTATGTAAAATATCAAAATAAAATAATTTATTAAATGATTTTATTTTTTGTTAATTATAAATTATCATTTATAGTTTATGTTTTTATTCAATTTAATAAAAAAAATTAAATTATTTTATTAAATAAATTGAAAAAAAAATTAAATTTTAAAAATAATTTTGTAATGAAAATAACTAGAGAATTTTTCATTTCTAATTTAGGTAGTGAGTTTCCCTTAATATTTTAGCTAGAGAAATAATTATTTTAGCTAGGAAATTTTTTGTGGCTAAAATTTTTTAGCTTATGACTATTTCACTCGCTAATTTTTAGTGAAGAGCACTTTAGATTGGGAAAGTTTCCGTCATTATATCCATTTAGTGACGGAAACTCACATTTAGCTTACTAATTTTGATAGAAAAATTATTATTTTAGATAGTGATATTTTTGTCGCAAAAAAATTTTAGCAAGGGACTCTTTCCCTCGATAATTTTGAGCGACGAGCACTTTAGATTAGTAAAGTTTCGATCGTTAATCCCTCGCTATATCCCATTTA
Organism: Sapria himalayana; assembly: GCA_029783825.1. NCBI lineage: Eukaryota > Viridiplantae > Streptophyta > Magnoliopsida > Malpighiales > Rafflesiaceae > Sapria > Sapria himalayana. Next base: position 181,032 of record JAREIK010001026.1, read on the forward strand.
GCGATGGGAAACCCCTATTTAGGTTGGGAATTGTCCAAAGCTATATGAGATTTTTTTTGAAGTATCTGTTTATCTTTATATCGATTTATTTGTCTATCTGTCTATCTATCTATCTTTCTTTCTTTCTATGAATCTATCTACCTACCTATCAATCTTTCTATTTGTATGTCTATATTTCTATCTATCTATCTGTCAATATGTCTATCTGTCTATTTATTTAACTATCTATCTATTTATTTAACTATCTATCTATTTATTTAAATATCTATCTATCTATTTTTTTATTTGTCTATCTATCTATCTATTTTTTTATTTGTCTATCTATCTATCTATCTATCTATCTATCTTAATCTCTATCTATATATCTATCTATTTATCTATATGTCCATCTATTTATCTGTCTATATATATGTTTGTCTATATGTGATTATATCTATCTGGATATGTAGCTTTCTATCTATCAATCTATCTATAAATCTATCAAAATGGCTATCTATCAATCTATATATATGTCAAAATAATTATCTATCTGACTAACTATCTATCTATGTATCTTTTTATATATTTATACGTCTATCTTTCTATTTATCTATCTATTTATCTATGTCTCTATCTATGTATCTCTCTTTCTATCTACCTATTTGGCTATTTGGATATCTGTAAATTTATCTATCTATTTATTTTCTATCTATTTATCTATTTCTCTATCTTTCTACCTATTTGGCTATCTAGCTATCTGTCTATCTATCTATATGCATGTATATCTATATGTCTGTCTATCTATCTATCTATCTATCTGTATATCTGTCTATCTATCTGTCTATATATCTATCTATCTATCTTTGTATCTGTCTATCAAATATATTTGGCTATCTATATATTTGTCTATCTTTATATCTATCTATCTGTATATCTATCTATCTGTCTATCTGTTTATCTACATATCTATCTAATCTGTATATATGTCTATCAGTCTATCTATTTATTTGTCTATCTATCTAACTTTCTTTCTTTATATGTATCTATATGCATATCTATCTTTCTGTCTATCTATCTATCTATCAATACGTATATCTAACTATATGTCTATCTGTCTATCTATCTATTTGTCTATCTCTCTATTAGTCTATCAGTGTATTTGTCTATCTATATATCTTTCTATTTATATGTCTATCTGTCTATATGTCTATCTATCTATCTATTTATCTTTCTATTTATCTGTCAATATGTTTATCTATGTATATATCTATCTTTCTATCTTTCTATCTTTTATATGTCAATCTATCTATGTATATGCTTATATATCTATCTGTCTATCTATCTATCTATATGTCAATATGTATATATGTCTATCTATCTGTGTATACGTCTATCTATCTATCTATATGTCTATCTATATATCTATCTATGTACCTATATGTCTATCAATCTAACTGTCTATGTGTATATGTGTCTATCCGTCATTTGTCTTTGTGTCTATGTTTCTATGTATCTATCTATCTATCTGTCAATCAATCAATCTATCTATCTATTTGTCCATCTATTTTCCTATCTGTCTATCTATCTATATCTATATCTTTCTATTTATCTACCTATCAATTTATCTATCAATCTGTCTATGTGTCTATTTATATATTTGTCCATATATATATATATATATCTATCTATCTATTTGTTTATCTATCTATCAATCTATGTAACTTTCTGTCTATCTGTCTAATTATCTATCCGTCTATCTATATATCGATTTATCTATCTATCTATCTATTTGTCTGTCTATCTGTTTATATGTCTATCTGTCTATCTATCTATTTGTGTATCTATCTATTTGTCTATTTTTCTATCTATCTATTTATCTGTTTATTTGTCTATATGTTTATATATCTATTTGTTTTTCTTTCTATCTGTCTATCTATCTATCTTTCTATCTGTCCATCTATCTATATGTCTATCTATCTAAGTGTCTATCTATCTATCTATCTATCTGTCCATCTATTTGTCTATCTGTCTATCTATCTATATATATATATCTTTCTATTTATCTACCTATCTGTTTATCTATCTGTCTATATGTCTATTTATATATATGTCCATCTATATTTCTATCTATCTATCTATTTGTTTATCTATCTATCTATCTATGCAACTTTCTATCTATTTGTGTAACTATCTATCCGTCTATCTATATATCGATTTATCTATCTATCTATCTATCTATTTGTCTGTCTATCCATTTATATGTCTATATGTCTATCTATCTATTTGTCTATTTTTCTATCTATTTATTTATCTGTTTATTTGTCTATATGTTTATTTATCTATTTGTTTTACTATCTATCTTTCTATCTATCTATCTTTCTATCTGTTTATCTATCTATATGTCTATCTATCTAAGTGTCTATCTATCTATTTGTCTATCAGACTATCTATATATTTGTTTATTTTTCTATCTATCTATCTATTTGGCGATATGTCTATATGTGCGTCTGACTATCTCTATATTTGTCTAACTAATAATCTACCTATATATCTCTCAGTATATCTGTCTAACTATCTATCTATCTATCTGTCTATCAGAATATATATATCTATTAGCTTATCTATCTATCTATCTGTCTATTTGACAATCTGACTATCTATCTTTCTATGTATCTATCTATCTAGGTATCTGTATAGATATCTATCTGTCTATATGTTTATCTACCAATTTATTTCTTTATCTATCTATCTATCTATTTGTCTATCTATGTATCTATCTATCTATTTATATGTCTATTTCAATATCTATCTATCTATCAGACTATCTATCTATCTATATATCTATTTGTCTGTCTATCTGTCTATCTATATATCTATCTATTTGTCTATCTGTCTCTCTGTTTATCTATCTATCTATCTGTCTATCTTGCTATCTATCTATTTGTCTGTCTATCTTGCTATCTATCTATCTATTTATCTATCTGCCTATATGACTATTTATTTATCTATATATATTTCTATCTATCTATTAGTCTCTATTTCTATCTAACTAAGTATCTATCAGTCTATCTGTTTATCTTGCTATCTATCTATCTATCTATTTATTTGTCTGCCTATATAACTATTTATTTATCTATATATCTTTCTATCTATCTATTTGTCTCTATTTCTATCTGACTAAGTATCTATCAGTCTATTTGTCTATCTATAATCTATATATATGTCTATCTATCTATCTATCTATCTATGTATATGTCTATATGACTATTGGTATAATTAACTAACTATCTATCTTTATATATATATATATATATATATATTATATATATCTATCTATATATCTATTTATTTACCTATTTATCTATTTGTCTATCTATATATCTATCTCTTTATCTATCTTCCTATCTTGCTATCTAGATATTTGTCTATCGATCTATCTTTTTATCTATATATCTATCTATCTATTTATTAATCTTTCAATATATCTATTTCTCTATATATCTATTTAACTGGCTATCTGGATATCTATTAATCTATCTATCTATTATATATCTCTCTATATATTTATAGGCATATTAATCTATCTGTCTATCTGTCATACTATTTATCTATCTTTCTATCTATCTTACTATCTATATATTTCTATGTCTATATGTGTATCTATCTATCTATCTGTATATCTATCTGTCTATCTGCATATCTTTCTATCTATCTGTCTATCTATCTGTCTTTCTTTCTGTCTATCTATCTATTTATCCATCTGTCTATCTTACTATCTATCTATCTATCTATCTATCTATCTTTCTATCTATCTCTATTTCTATCTATTTGTGTATTTGTCTATTTGTCTATCTATCTATCTATCTATCTATCTATCTATCTTTCTGTCTATCTGGCTATCTGTCTATCTATATATCTATCAATCTGTCAATCTAGTTTTCTGTATATATATATATATATATTTATATTTATATATTTATAAAATTTATATTTTTATATTTGCATATATATCTATCTATCTATATGTCTATCTGTTTATCTGTCTTTCTATATATATATATCTATTTGTCTCTCTATCTATCTAACTATTTGTCTATAGGTCTATCTATATATCTATAAATCTGTCTATATGTCTATTCATCAATCTAATATCTATCTTTTTGTCTATCTATATACGAGTCTATCTTTCTATATGTCTATTTATGTACCTATCTATCTATCTATCTGTCTATGTGTCCATCTATCTATCTATCTATCTATCTATCTATCTTTTTAAATGTCTATATGTATATCTTTATATTTTTCTATCTATCTATCTATTTATCTCTATATCTATCTATTTATCTTTCTATCAAATTTTTTATGAGTGAATCTATTTATTTGTCTAACAATCAATCAATTTTTCTATCTATTTATGTATCTGTCAATCTGTCTCTGTGTCTATCTTTCTTCATATCTATCTATATATTTGTCTATATATCTATCTATCTATCTATAAATATGTCTATATGTTTATCTATCTATCTATGTATTTGTCTAACTAACTATCTAGCTATATATCTATTTATCTATCTATCTTTCTATCTATATATTTATTTATCTATCTATTTATTGGTCTATCTATCTATCTATTTGTATATCAATCAATCTATCTATCTATTTATCTATATGCATATCTTGCAATCTAGGTATCTATCTATATATCTATCTATCTATTTGTCTATGTTTATCTGTCAGTATATATATATATATATATATATATATATATATATATATATATATATATATATATATATATATCTATCTATGTGTCTATATATCTATCTAACTATATGTATATCTTTCAATTTGTGTATCTATCCATATGGATATCTGGCTATCAGAAAATTTTTCTATCTGGCTATTTTACTTTTAGTTTATCTATCTATCTATCTATCTATCTATCTTTTTGTCTAAATGTCTATTTGTTTATCTATCTATCCTTTTATATATTTATCTATCTATATATCTATCTATCTATCAACATATCAATCTATCAATATATCTACCTATCTGTCTATATATCTATATGTATATCTGTTAATCTGCCTATTTATCTATCTATCTATATGTATATCTATCTATCTGTCTATCTTTCTACTATCTATCTATGTATTTGTTTATTTGTAAATGTATATCTATTTGTAAATGTATCTGTGGTTTGAGTGCAACAAGCTGGAAATATTCATACACAAAAATAAATTCATATCAAAATATTTTATAATATTTTTTCTCATCATTTAAATCAAAATTATAACTTGTTTTATTATTATTAATACCATGTATAGTAGAAATCACAAATGATATTTGCTCATAAAATATTTCATTCTTGACCTTTATATGCTCCACCATATGTGCTTTGGTATATTAATTATAAAATATTTACAAAAAAATAACTCATTTTCATGTTTAGTAAAAAATGTTTAAAAATAAAATATTTCTATTTTTATATACTATAAATGTTCATCAGATTTATTGTCACTATATACATATAAATTATAAATTTATATATATAGCATATATGTATGTATATACATATATGTGTGTGTATGTAAGTATATAGTATATATCTATGTATGTATATATCATATATGTATGTACGTATACATATGTGTATATATATATATATATGTAAGTATATAGCATATATGTATGTATGTATACATATGTATGTATATATGTATACATATATATATATATATATGTATGTATGTACGTATATATTTATATATGTATATATGTATGTATGTATGTATATATATGTATGTGTGTGTATATATGCATGTATGTATGTATATATATGTATGTATTAATATATATGTATGTAAGTATATTTATGTATGTATGTATATATATATATATATGTATATATGTGTATATATATATATATATGTGTGTGTACATATGATTGAATATTTTCTAAAAACATTATAGTTTTCAACCTGAAACACACACAAACAAACACACACACACACACACACACACACACACACACACACACACATTAACTATCCTCAAAACCTTAGTGGTTTTTATGTACTTTAACACCATTTGTGCTTTTTTCGACTATATGTACTATAGTGGAAAATATATTTTTTATATAAATTATCATGAACTTGAATTTTTAATTTTGTTTATAGTCAGAAAAATATAAGAGAGAGATAATTTTCATTTCCAAATTTTAATTTTCAAAAATATGAGAAATTGTGCTTTTTATGAATATTTTATAATTTGTATATGAAATCATATAGTATATGTAGTTATAAATAATTATATATAGTTAAACATATAGTTATATATATATATATATATATATATATATATTCATACAAGTAGGTATATGTAGTTATACATAAATGTATACAAAGTTATAAACAAAAATATAGATTTACATATATGTATACATATATGTATACATAGTTACATATATAGTTATATTTAATTATAGAGAGTTTTATATAGTTATACAAATATTTATATATAGTTCTACGCATATACTTATACATATATTATACATGTAGGTATATCTATTTTTTCAAATAATTTTATAAATTAGTACATATAGTTATGTATAGATATAGATATTGTAAAATACATTTTTATATATTAATATATAAAGATGTATATTAAAATATACGTTGTAAATTATATATTTAAATATAGTTATGTATAACGTTTTTATAGTTATACATTTAGTAAGATATAATTATTTATAGTTATATGTTATTCCTAGAGCGGTATATGAGCCTTGATCTCTATTATTCTCTTTTAGTTGTTTTAGGATTCAATATGAAGTTGTTTATTTTCTTCCAAATATGGACATAACCACACTACAATGAAAGTGGTTGAATTGTCTTCATATCCTAGTCGATTAATCTAGTTAGCATACTCACCAAATTGATGCAAAACCAATGATAATTTATTATTTTGTGGTTTATCTTTGAAAAATTTTAACCATTGTTCTTATACCTATTTGTTAACTTGCTATCACAAAAAAAAATTATTAAATTTTTATAAATATTTGTTAACTTGTTATCACAAAACTATAGATAATTGATGCAAAAGCAGTCTACGTATACCTATTTGTTAAATAAGATATTGCTAATAGTTTTAAGTTATGGAATGATTATAAGATAACTCAATATGTGATAATAACAATTCCCAATAGATAATACTTTGCAGCATATTATCATTGACTTTGTGATGATATTATCGAGAACCTTAAAAGGTAATAATATTAGTTGGGTGATTATTGATTGATTAACCAAATGAGCTCATTTTATACCTACCAAAGTAATGTTTTCCATAAATAAATTGGTTTGTGTGTGTGTGTGTGTGTGTGTGTGTGTGTGTGTATAAGAGATTATGAGAATGCATTGGAGTATTTTTTTTTATAATAACTAATAGATATCCTCATTTCACCACTATGTTTTGATATAGTATACACAACCAAGAACAAGTTCAAAGGAAGTTAAGCCTTATGGGAGAGTTTTTTGCATGAACCATTGGAAAAAGAGAAGTTTCAAAAACTACCTTTTGGAAAAACATAAAAAGTTTTAACTACTGAAGTTCAATAAGAGGAAAACACATAGAAGAGTTTTTAAAAACTTATTGTAGTTTTTTGAAAATGATAAGTTGGAGAAGATACAAAACATTGTATGCAATGAAAAAAGTAAGAAGATATAGATAAAAAGGTAAAAAAGTGGTTACCGAGATGAGTTGTGAGGAAAATGATGTAGCTCACAAACTAACTCATGCATATTGGAGTTTTCTTTTCTATATTTATCTCTTTTCTTGTTATTAATTAGAATGCTTTGTAATATTTTTTTCATTTAATTATTTTTGTTAAACAATGAATCAGACAAAAACTTACATCAACATGAATCTAAAAATAGGCTAAATTCATGTTTGCTAGGGTTAGTGTAAATTTTAAGATGTGCATTTTCAAAATTAACTTTAAAAAAAATTTCATTCATTGAATTATTTTTATTATTTATTTTTTGCTTTTATTTGGTCAATATTAATCCTATATAATACCAATATAATTCTTGAAAGGTTAAATTTGTAGACCAATGTTGGTTGATGCATATTTAATAATTTTAATACTAAAGTTAATATTATTGATTTATAAGTAATAAAAGAATATAATATTATTTCTTTGCAAATCCTAAAGGACATATACTTATCATGTTATTTTTACTATATTCGCAAAGTAATCTATTTAATTTAGATATAAAATTTAAGAAGCATGTTAGACTTGAAAAATAAATGCATGCGAAATTTGAAATATGGTTTATTGATAATTTTTACTAATTAAATTGAAAAAAAAAACTTAAAGGAAATCATCATTATAGTGTAGTCCATTATAAAAATGTTATTTACTTATA
>JAREIK010001027.1:0-87046 GCA_029783825.1 Sapria himalayana
TCTATCTATCTATCTATCTATATATCAATCTTTCTATCTGTCACTTTGTGTATCTATCTGTCTGTCTATCTATCTATCTATCTATCTATCTATCTGGCTGTCTATCTATCTATCTGTCTCTTTATCTGTCTATTTATTAGTAGTGTATCTGTCTATCTATCTATCTATCTGTGTATAAATCTATCTATTCATATGTCTATTTGTCTATCTATCTATCTATCTTTATGAATACTTGTCTATCAATTTGTGTGTCTATCTATCTATCTGTCTATCTATTTGTCAATCAATATGTCTATCTATTGTTATATCTATTTGTTTGTCTCTGTGTCTATTTATCTCTTTTTCAATATATATATATATATATATATATATATATATATATATCTTTTTGTCTATCTATTTATATATATGTCTATCTATCTATCTACTTATCAGTCTATCTGTCGGTCAATCTGTATATATATCTATTTATCTAACTAACTATCTATCTTCTATATATTTGTCTATATATCTATTTATTTGACTACCTGTCTATCTTTTTATTTGTCTATCTTTCTATCTATCTATCCTTCTCTTTCTACCTATCTGTCTATCTATATATCTGTCTATTTGTCTATCAATCAAAAAGTCTATTTGCCTATCAATCTCTCTATATATCAGTCTGTCTAATTATTTCTCTGTCTATCTATCTATTTTTATTTCTATCTATTTGTCTATTTATCTGAATATCTATCTATCCATCTATCTAGCTATATATCTTTATGTCTATTTATCTATCTATCTTTATGCATGTCTATCTATTTGTCTATCTGTCTATCTGTCTATCTATCTTTCTTTCTTTCTATATATCTATCTATTTGTCTATCTATCAAACTATATGTCTATCTATCTATCTATCTATCTATCTGTCTAAATGTGGGTCTTTTTATCTATCTATCTTTCTTATCTATTTGTCTATATGTCTTTCTATCTATCTCTTTTTCTGACTATCTATATGTATGTCTATCCATCTATCAATCTGCCTATCTATCTGTATGTCTATCGATCTACATATCTATCTATCTTTCTGGTTGTCTATGTGTCTGTCTATCTATCTATCTATCTATTTGTCTGTCTGTCAATCTATTTGTCTATCTGTCTATCTTTTTGTCTATTTTTCTGTCTATCTGTATATCTATCTATCTATCTGTTTAACTATATATCAATCTATCAATCAATTAATCTATCAATCAATTAATCTATCAATCTTGCTGTCTTTATGTCTATCTATTTATTGATCTATCTCTTTGTTTATCTTTTTATCTATCTCTCTATCTATATAACTGTCTGTATATCTGTCTGTGTATATATGTGTCTATTCATCTATCTAATAATCTCACTATCTATTAATTTTTCTATCTATCTTTCTGTCTATATGTCTATCTTATGTTTTCCTATATATCACTTTATCTGTCTATCTATCTATCTCTTTATCAATCAAACAATATGCCTATCTATCTATCTCTTTATCAATCTATAAATCTATCAATCTGCCTATCTATCTTTATGTCTATCTATCTATATATATATATATATATATATTCTATATGTTTATCTATCTATCTATCTATCTATCTGTCTGTCTGTCTGTCTATCTATCTTTCTATCAATCAATCAATCTATCTGTCTGTCCGTCTATCTATCTGTCTGCCTGTCTGTCAGACTATCTGTCAGACTATCTATCAATCAGTCTCCCTATATGTCTAACTATTTGTGTGTCAGTTTGTCTATCCATCAATCAATCTATCTATCAATATATATACTTGTTTATCCATCTATCTCTTTTTCTATTTATCTGTCTGTCTATTTATCTATCTATCTATTTTTCTATCTATCTATCTATCTGTGTATATATCTTTCTATTCATTTTTCTATTTATCTATCTATTTGTCTGTCTATTTGTGTGTTAATCTATCTATCTATTTGTTAATCAATCAATAAATCAACCAATCTATCCATCTATCTGTCTATCTGTCTGTCTGTCTATTTATTTGTCTAACTATCTATTTATCTATCTACCTATCTATATGTCTGTCTATTTCTCCGTCTATTTGTTTACCTATCTATTTATTTATTTATCTATTTCTCTTTTTAGCAATCTGTTTGTCTATATGTTTATCTATGGGTCTATCTATTGGTCTATCTGTCTATCTATCTATCTATCTATAAATCTATTTATCTTCTTATCATCTATCTTTCTTTTTGTATGTCTATCTCTTTGTCTATCAATCTGTCAAACTACTTGTCTATCTATCTATCTATCAATCTATCTGTCTGTTTATCTATCTGTCTATCTATTTGTCTATATGTATGCTTTTATTTCTAGCCGTCTTTCTATCTGTCTATGTATTTTTCTATGTGTCTTTCTATCTCAATTTTAATCTGTCTGTCTATATGTCTATCTATCTTTCTTTATATTTGTCTGTCTATATGTCAATCAATCAATCTATCTATATGTTTATCTATATATCTATCTATCTATTTGTCTATATTTTTATCTAACTATTTGTGTATCTATGTATCTGCCTATCTATCTATTCATCTATCTGTATGTCTGTCTATCTATCTATCAATATATCTATCTATAAGTTTGTCTATATATCTGTCTGTCTATCTATTTTTCTGTTTATCATTCTTTCTATATGTCTATCTATTTGTTTGTATATCTATCTATCTTTCTATCTGTCTATCTTTATATCTATCTATTTGTCTAAGTATTTATTTATATATCTATCATTCTGTCTCTCTATCACTCTATCTCTCTATCAATCATTCTATCTATCTTTCAATCAATCAATCAATTAAACTATCTATCTGTCTATCAAATTGACTCTCTATCTTTCTGTCTCTCTATCTATCTATTTGTGTACTATCTATTTTTTGTATATCTATCAGTATATTTATCTACCTATCTATCAATCAATTGATATGTCTGTCTGAATATCAATCTATGTGTGTGTCTTTTTGTCTGTCTCTTTGTATATCTCTCTGTGTGTATATTTGTCCATCTATCAGTATGTCTACCTATATGTTTCTCTCACTATATTTCTATTTGTCTATCTATCTGTTTATCTTTTCTATATATCAATCTAAATATCTATCTATCTATTTATCTATCTATCTATCTATATCTCTACCTATTGTTTAGTCTGTAAATCTATCTTTCGCTCTATCTATCTATCTATCTATCTATCTATCTAGCTTTATGTCTATTTGTCTATCTATCTAGCTTTTTGGTTATCTACCTATCTATCTATTTTGTTATATTTTATATATCTATCTTTCTCTCTATCGATGTTACTATATATCTTTCTAGTTGTTTATCTATCTATCTTTCTGTCTATCTATTTGTCTGTATATTTGTCTGCCTATCTATCTATCTATCTGCCACATTGTCTATCTGTCTATCTATCTGTCTATTCATATATCTATCTATCTTTCGTTCTTACTTCCTGTCTATCTATATAGCTATCTTTCTATCTATTTATCTTTATATCTGTCTATCTGTCTATATGTCTATCTTATCTGTCTTTTAGTTTGTCTATCTGTATGTCTTACTTTCTATCTATACAACTATCTATCTATTTATCTGTCTATCTATCTGTTTATCTGTCTATCTAGCTATCTGTCTCCCTGTCTATGTTTCTATCTATCTGTCTGTCTACTTGTCTATCTATCAATCTATCTGTTTGTATATTTATCTATTTATCTGTCTAAATAATTGTATGTCTATCTATCTTTCTATCTTTATGTTTGTCTATATTCATGTCTATATGTCTATCTATATGTTTGTCTATCTATCTGTCTATCCATTTATCTATCTATCTATCTAACTATCTATCTGTCTATATATGTCTATTTTTCTATCTATTTGCTTGTCTATCTATCTAGTTATCTATCTATCTGTCCATGTATTTGTATGACTAACTATCTATCTATTTGTCTTTCTATCTATTTTTCTAACTTAATGTCTATCTATATGTCTATATATCTTCTTTTCTATTTATTTATTTATCTGTCTGTCTATCTATCTTTATTTCAATTATTCTAACTTTTTATTTGTTTGTCTTCTATCTGTCTATATGTCTATGTGTCGGTCTATCTATGTGTCTATCAGTTTTTCAATCTATCAGTCTATCAATCTATCTATAAGTCTATCTATCTATCTATCTGTATATAGAGGTGTCAAACGGGCCGGCCCAGCACGGCACGACCCGTTTTTCACGTGCCCAGCCGTGCTACCGTGCCGTGCCGGGCACGGCCTGGCTTGGCCAGGCGGCACGGGCGCACGGCAAGGCAGGGCAGGCGGGGCGGGGCGGGTATGGTCTGTTTCGACCCGACCCGCGGTCTTTTTACCGGGGGCGGGGCCCGGTTGGGTCACGAGTCGCGACTCACGACTCACGCCACGGCACGCGTGGCACGCCGCCAGTGCCACGCGTGCCTGCGTGAACCGGCACGGGATGGACCCATGCCAGGCACGAGATGGACCCGTGCCAGGCACGGCACGGCACGGGCCCGGTTTTAGAACGTGCCGGGCCGGCCCAGGCACGGTCGAACCGTGCCGTGCCTCGTGCTGGGCCGGCCCGGCCCGACACGTTTGACACCTCTATCTGTATTTCTAACTATGTCTATCATTTTGTCTATAAGTCTATCTATCTATCTGTCCATTTCTCCATCAATATATTGAGCAATCTACAAATCTAATTGTTTTTCTATCCATTAGTCTATCAGTCTGACTATTGCTTTGATTATCTATCTGTCTATCTATCTGTCTTTATCTATGTCTATGTGTCTGTCTATCGGTGTATCAATCTATTTGTCTATTTGTCAGTCTATCTATCTATCTCTCTGTCTATATTTTTATCTATCTATCTATCTATAATACTATCTATAAATCTTCTTATCTAATTATCTGTCTATCCATCTGTCTATCAGTCTGCCTATTAATTTGTATATTTATCTATCTATCTATAAATCTATCTATCAACCTACCTATCTAATTGTCTATCAATCCTTTTGTCTATCACTCTGACTATTAATCTGTCTATCTATACATTTATATGTATGTCGTTCTCTATGCCTATTTGTATGTCTATTTGTCTGTCTATCTGTTTGTCTATTTGTCTGTCTATCTATCTATATCTTTGTCTATTTTTCTATCTATCTATTTAAATTTCATTTTATTTGTCTATTTGTCTGTCTCTCTCTCTCTTTATCTATCTATATGTCAGTATATCTGTCTATCTATCTCTCTACCCTTTTATCTATCTAGCTATTTGTCTATCTATCTATCTATCTATCTATCTATATTTTTGTCTATATATCTATATGTATATCTATCTGCATGTCTATCTATTTGTCTATCTATATATCATTTTATTTATCTACCTATCTATCTATTTTTCTATTTATCTATCTTTCTATTTAACTATCTATCTAACTATTTATCTTTCTTTCTATCTAACTATCTACATATCTTTCTATCTATCTATCAATTTATAATTATGTCTGTCTATCTATTTATAATTTTGTCTGTCTATCTATTTGTTTCTCTATCTACAATCTATCTATCTATTTATTTATCTATATATTTGACTATCTATATATCGATCTTTCTATATATCTATTTGTCAATATATCTATCTATCTATCTTTTTTCCTATGTAACTATCTATTTGTCTGTCTATGAATCCATCTATCTGTCTATTTGTTCTATCTTCTTGTCTATTTGTATATCAATATGTCTATCTATCTATTTGACTATTTATCAGCCTATTTGTGTATTTATCTGTCTATCTATCTATGTATCTATCTATCTATCTATGTATCTATCTATCTGTCTTTCTTTCTATATCTATCTATCTTTATAATTATCTATCTGTATGTCTGTCTCTCTATCTATCTATCTATTTGTATATCTATCAGTATCTATATATATATATATATATATATCTCTATCTATCTATCAGTCAGTCAGTTTATCTATCTATCTATCTATCTTTCTATCTATCTTTATATCTGTCTGTCTATCAGTTTATCTATCTATCTATCTATATGTGTATTTATTTATCTATTTATCTATATGTTTGTCTATCTGTCTGTTTATCTACTTGTCTATGTCTTTCTCTCTATCAGTCAGTCTATTAGTTTGTCTATTAGTCTCTCTATATGTATGTCAGGATGTTTATCTATCTATCTATCTATCTGTATATCTTCATGTCTATCTGTCTATCTATCTATCTACTTGTCTATCTGTCAATTTATCTATCTTTCTATTTATTTGAATATGTTTCTATCTATCTATCTATCTATTTTTCTTTCTATATGTATATCTATCTGTCTATCTATCTATATATCTATCTATCTATATGTCTATCTAGCTGTCTATCGGTTTGTCAATCTGTATGTCTATCTATCTACCGATCTATATATCTATATGTTTAACTATCTATCTATCTATCTATTTGTCTACGGTCTATTAATCAGTATGTCTATTTGTCCATCTATTTGTCTGTCTATTTGTCTGTCTATCTATTTGTCTATGTATGTATGTATGTATCTATCTATATGTCTATCTATTTGTCTATCTGACTATCTATTTCTTTATCAATTTATCTGTCTATCTATTTATCTATCCATCTTTCTATCTATCTGTGTGTCTAATTGTCTGCCTATCTGGCTGTCTATCTATTTATTTATTTGTATGTCTATTTGTATGTATATTTGTCTATCTATCTTTTAATCTATCTGTCTATATGTATGATTATCTATATGTCTTTATGTCTATGTATTTGTCTAACCTATCTGTCTATCTATCTATATGACTATGTGTATTTCTATCTATCTGCCTATCTATTTTTTTATTTGTTTGTCTGTCTTTCTTTACGTATGTTTATCTATCTCTATATCTGTCTGTCTATCTTTCTATCTAATTGTATCATCTATTTGTATATATAAATGTCTATTTATCTGTCTGTCTATCATTTTGTCTATTTGTATCACCTATTTATCTGTATATCTATCTATCTATCTATCTTTATGTCTATCTATCTGTCTATTTGACTATCTATCTGTCTGTATATCTTTCTCTATATCTATCTATTTGTCTGTCTATCTATCTATATATCTATCTATTTGTCTATCTGCATATCTATCTATTTCTTTAACTATCTATCTATCTATCTATCTATCTATCTTTCTTTCTTTCTTTCTTTCTTTATTTCTATCTTATCTATCTGTTTATCATCTATTTTCTATCTATCTGTCTCCCTATTTGTCTATCTGTCAATGTATTTGTTTATCTATCTATCTTAAATCTATATATCTATCTCTCTATCTATCTATTTATTTATCTATCTGTCTATCATTCTATTTGTCTGTCTATCTATAAATATTTCTCTCTTTCTATCTGCCCGCATCTATCTGTCTATCCATCTTTCTCTCTTTTTGTCTATTTGTATGTCAATATGTTTTTCTATCTCTTTGTCTATCTCTCTACCTATTTGTCTTTCTATATGTCTGTCTATCTATGTTTCTATTTACCTATATTTTTATCTAAATCTATCTCAATATCTATCTATGTTCTTATCTGTCTCTCTATCTGTCTATCTGTCTATCTGTTTATCTATCTATATGTCTATCTATCTGTATATTTGCATGTCTGTCTATTTATCTGTCTATTTGTCTGTCTATATATATATATATATATCTGTCTATCTATATGTCTATCTATCTTTTTGTCTATCTGTATGTTAATATGTCTATCTATCTATCTAACTATCTATCTATCTATCTCTCTATCTATCTCTCTATCTATCTCTCTATCTATCTCTATATCTATCTGTCAATCTGTCTATCTATCTATATGTGTATCTATCTATCTATCAGTTTGACTATCTATATATTTATGTGTCTGTCTATATATATGTCTATCTATCGGCCAGTCATTAAGTTTGTCTATCAGTCACTTTATATGTCAGTATATATGTTTGCCTATTTATCCTTCTATCAATGTGTATATCTATATGTCTATCTGTATATCTATCTATCTATCAATTTATTTGTCTATCTGTTCTATCTATCATTTTATCTATCTATCTATCTATCTATCTATCTGTCTCTCTATCTATTTATCTGCTCCTCTAACTGTCTGTCTATCTATATATATTTCTATCTATCTGCCTATATGTTTGATTAAGTCTCTATCTATCTATCTATCTATCTATCTATCTGTCAATCTCTTTATGTATCTATTTATCTATCTTTCTGTGTATATATTTGTCTATCTATTTGTCTATGTGTCTATCTATCGTTATATATATTTATTTGTCAAATGTCTTTCTTTCTTTCTATCTGTCTATATGTCTATTTATTTATTTATCTATCTATATGTCTATCTATCTGTCTGTCTGTCTGTTTGTTTTTTTATCTATTTATCTATCTAGCTATCTATCTATCTATCTATTTGTCTATCTTTCTTTCTGTCTATCTATCTATATATAGGTAGGCGGATCGATATTTAGACATATAGATAGGTATACAAATTGATGGATAAAAAATTGAGTACTTAAAAATACTAGAAATTTTAATGAATTAATTCAGATATTTAATATATACTAGTTTTTTCATTAATTCAGATATTTTTGTAAATATATTTAATTTAATCATATAATGAATTATTTTATCTTTTTATTTGTAGAAAATTTAATGTATATTTATTTATTGTTTAAAATATCTTTAAAATGTATTATAATAATAGAATTATTTATTTAATATTTTTTAAAACAAATTTTTAAATTTACTAATTAAAAATACTAGAAAAATAATTTGTATACTTTTTTAAAAATTTTATAATCATTTAAAATTGTTACTGTAGTCTTTATTAATATAATTTTTTTTTGTTTTTATATATTTTTAAAATTATTTATTTATAATAACCTATTTTTATAATTATACGAGAAAAATGTGTCTTTTAAGTATCTCTCATCTATAGACCTTGACATACCTTTAATATACAAAATTAAATAAAATATTTAAAAAGTAATATTTTAAATAAAATTAAATAATTAAAGATTAGCGACAAAAATTATCCCCAAACCAAATAGCTAAAGAATAATCCCTAGCTAAATGTATATATTTTGTTAAAAATAAAATTTGATGAATAATCATTTCCAATTAAATATAAAATAGTAAAAAAATTTCAGATATTTATTTTATGATGGATTTTATCTCATTCTAATTAACTAGGGATTGTCCGTAACTAGATCCATTGCTAAAATACCCAATTATCTTTGTGCAAAATCTATAACAATATTAGCGATAAAATAAATTCAATCAAACATTTCCAACACTAATCAATAATTAATGGGTCACAAATTTTTACTTCAATGAAAAATAAAAAACCCTAGCTATTCCGTAGCTAATCCCTCGCTAATTAGCCAGGGATTTTACCTAGAGGTGTAAAACGGCCGGCCCGACCCGTTTTTTTAGAGCACGATCATGCTTCCGTGTCGGGCCGAGCACGGCACGGTTTAAAAAAGCCGAGCCCGACACGGCCCGAAGGCACGACAGGCCGTGCCGGGCCCGAGAGGCAAAAATTTTTTTTAAAATTTTTTTAATATATTTAAAATTTTAGATATTGTATAGTATTATTATTATATATTTATATTTTTAAAAATGTTAAAATTAAAAATTAATTAAAAAACAAAGTTTAAATTTTTTTTGTAATATCAAATTAGTTTAAATTTTATTATAATTATTAATTATATAATAAAGTTATTTATTTTTAAAAGAAAAATTAAAACATAAAAAAAAAATAAATCAATATATTATGTTAGTAAAAATAAAAATTAAAAAAAACATAAACAACACAAATGAAAAATTACCAATCATCCATTTGAAACCGAAGGTCCGAACAAAACAAATTACAGTTTCAACACAACGTACAAACAAAGCGTACAATCAATAAAAAAAACATCGAAAACAAAAAACAGTAGATCATCATCAATCGTCAATCGACATATCATGAGAATCATTAGCCGCAACATCAAGATCGGTATCATATAAATCATCATCATCGGCAATTAACTCCTGCGCCATCGTAGTGGATGTGGATGCGACTGCAGTGTCTGTCCCAGTTCCAGCTCCAGCACGATCATGGATGCTAAACCTCGATTCCTCTAAATCCTTCAACCATGCCAAGGCCTCAACCATATATGGACGTAATCTCGATCTCCTATCCGAAATCACGTTCACTGCAACAGAAAAAGCAGACTCCGATGCTACGCTCGACACCGGAGGAGTCAGTAGATCACGTGTCATCCTAGATAGCACGGGAAAGGTGGACTCATATGATTTCCACCACTGTAATAAATCAAGATTCTTAGTATCAGAATGTGATAGGATTGAGCAGTAATCGGTATCTAAGTACCGAG
The DNA here is from genome assembly GCA_029783825.1 of Sapria himalayana. Taxonomy (NCBI): domain Eukaryota; kingdom Viridiplantae; phylum Streptophyta; class Magnoliopsida; order Malpighiales; family Rafflesiaceae; genus Sapria; species Sapria himalayana. The sequence goes on from JAREIK010001027.1 coordinate 10,473, forward strand.
ACAGCTCTCTCCTATGTGATGGTCTACCCCTACATCTCCCCCTCGCTAGCTGAATAGAAAAATCGTCATCTCCGAATAAGGTATCAATGTCCGTAATCACAGTCTCACTACCACCACCACCATACCTAGTATCGTAGTATGTGAACATGTCAGTCAACTTCTCGTGAATGAACCCTTCAGGTGGGTATTCTAGGTTCATGCACGAGGAAATGTAAGTCAGAGTGTTTTCTACCCCTTCCACCTTAACCCTAGGGTCCATGTATGCAGCGAGGCAATAAAGAGATGGAACGGTGGACCAGTACTTCAAGTACTTAGTCCACATCTCTGCAACCATATGGCTAAGCGTCGGGTCAGCTCGATACTTCCTAAACATGCTACTAATGTTGCATATGCAATGGAGTGCAATGCAAGTGGTGGGCGTATAAACTGACGAACACATGTTCGTCGTATCATAAAATATCTTCAGGAATTTTATAAATGAGATTCCTGAAGCCCAATCAGTGTCGTCAATAATAAGTTCGTCACTCTTACTATTGACGTAATCGGATATCACGTGTTCGTATCCAACACATGATTCTAATATCAGATACGTGTAATTCCAACGATGTCTCACATCCGATTGGAATTTCTTCTTCTTAAGATTCGCAGATAAACAAAGACTACCAAACTTTTGTTGTCTGCGAGGAGTACGAATATATTTTAGTGCATTACGTATATTATCCAATGCGGGGGAACACACCTTCATACCTGCTTGAACAATCAGGTTAATCATGTGACACATGCATATGGCATGAAAGATATCTCCTAATGGTGCATCTCTAATATTCCTAACAAACATTTTGATCGCTACTCCATTATTAAAAGTGTTATCGAATGTGACACTAAAAATTTTATTTTGAATTTTATATTCCCTAAAGATTTTCATCATACACTCAAAAATGGCCGGGCCATCACGAGGATGAAGAATCTCAGAGAATCCTAAAATTTTTTTATTGATTGTCCAGTTAGAATCTACATAGTGGCTCGTGAGACATGCATAAGAAGATTCATCGTGACTTGTCCATATATCGGATGTCAAGGACACCACTCCACTATATGCCATAAAATCCTTAATTATTTTTTGTTTTTCTAACTTATACATCTTTAGTATGTCATTCCTAGATGTGGACCTAGGTATCCTACGATAGGTAGGCTGAAAATATATCTGCATGATGCGCACTACCCTTGGATCTTCCGAAAATCTAATCGGAAGACCCATCAATGTGATAAGCTTGGCCATGCCGTCCCTACCAACTCGCTGGAGTATATAAAGGGAGTAAACATTGAGACTGAACTCGATCTAGTCTCAAAAAATGCAGTGCCATGTTGGGTTTGCCTAGGATCTAATGGTCAATGTTTTTTTGTTCATAATTCGGCATGCCTTTTTAGGTGCCCAGTCCCAAACGAATTCTTACATGTTAAAAGTCCCATACAATATTTGTACTATGTCATTTCTTGTTCATCACCCCTAACATTTTTTTGTATTATTATTTTAAAATGAATCCAAACTACAGAAGTCCTCCTAGTTTTTTGTTTTTTAGAACTTTGGGTTGAGACGACTGGAGAAACCAAAGTTTCAGCAGCTTCAGACCTTTGTGTAATATTTTCATTTTCTAAATTTAAATATGTGTCAGGTGTATTTGTCATTTTTTATGATTTTTATTTTTTCTAATTTTGGTCTAGAGAGAAACTATAGAGAGAGAAAGTAAAAAAAACCATAAAATAAATTACCCGGTAAAAGCAGTGAGGTCGGTCACATGCACGGTGCACCATAGTCAAGCTCTAATGTTTAAAACTCAAGTCGAGTTTCACGAAAATCAAAGCCGAATGCCAAAATCCCGATGTCCGAGAGAGAGAAGCAATGTTTTTGAGAGAGAAATAGAAAGATTTGAGAGAATTTATGTTTTTGAAAAACATAAATGTTAAAGGGAGGGGGATAGAATTTATTGATTAAAGATATTAATTTTTTTATAAAAAAAGATATTTTTTTATATTTTTTTGAATTTTTATTAATTATTTAGGAAGTAGAATCATGAAGACCGTTGGATTCTGCCCCCTAGCCGTTGGAGGTGAATCCAATGGCAGAAAATATATATTATTATTATTTTTTATTTTTTTTCCCGTTGGGGACCTAGGCGAATAGGATAGGGTAGAGGTGTCTGGGTCGGTTCGGGGCAAAGGGCCTCGTGGAAGTGGGACTGAGGGTCGGGTCCAATCAGACCCGACCCGCGGTCTTTTTTGTGGGAGGGGCCGGGCACCACGTGGGTCTTTGGTGGGGCAACTTGTGCAATGTAGGCAACAGGCTCGCTCGACCGTGCGAGTGAAACCGGCACGGGAAGAACCCGTGCCGGGTCAGGCACGACACGGGCCAGGTACGGCACAACATGGTTCGTGCCTAACTCGAGCACGGCCGAACCATGCCGTGCCTCATGCCGGGCCGGGCCGGCCCGGCCCGGTTGACACCTCTAATTTTACCTGGCTAAATTTCCAAAGTTAAACCAATTTTTTCTTATAATGGTTGTCTCACTTATCTGTTAGTATATCTATATGACTATATGTTTTTTATCTATCTATCTATATGCCTATTAGTCTTTTTATATGGTTGTCAATCTATCTATCTATTTGTCTACCTATCTGTTTATCTATTTATCTTACCTATCTATTTGTATATTAAATATTCGATATATCTGTCTATCTATCTATCTATCTATCTATCTATTTGTTGATCTATCTGTCTACCTAACTATCTATGTTTTTGTCTATTTGTATATTTTTCTGTCTATCTGTCTGTCTATCTGTTTGTCTAACTTTTTATATATCTATTTGTCTATCTGTGTGTCTATCTATTTGTATATGTGTCTATATATACGTCTGTCTATCTACCTATCTACCTATCTGTCTATCTATCTATCTATCTTTCTATTTATAAACTTTCTATGTATCTATCTGACTATCTTTGTGTCTATCTATTTGTCAGTCTATCTATCTTCTATCTGTCTATCTCTGTATCTACTTGTCTATCTATCTATTTGTATATCTATCTGTCTATATGTCTATCTATCTATCTGTTAACATGTCTGCCTATCTGTCAGTTTATCTAATTATCTATTTATTTATCTATCTTTTAGTCTATCGATATGTCTAACTCTCAGTCTATCTATATGCCTTTCTATCTATCTATTTATCAATCTATCTGTCGGTATGTCTGTCTATTAATTTGTTTATGTATTTTCTATCTATATGTTTGCCTATCTATTTCTATAGCTGCCTATTGATATTTCTATCTATTTATCTATTTGTCTATCTGTGTATCTGTCTATCTGTTTATCTTTCTATCTATCTATCTATCAATATGTCTATATTTCTATCGATCTATCTATCTATCTATTTGTCTCAATCTATCTATTTATCTCTCTATTTATCGGTCTATCTATATGTCTGTCTATCTATTTGTCTATCTATCTGTTTATCACTATTTTTATCTATCTATCTATCTACTTATCTATCTATCAGTCAATCTATCTATATATTGTCTATCAGTCTATCTATTAGTCTATCTACCAGTCTTTATATCTCTCTGTATATCTATCTATCTATCTATCTGTCTATCTGTTTCTCTCTCTATATGACTATTAATTTGTCTATTTCACTTTCTGTCTATTTGTCTAACTATTTGTCTGTCTATCTCTTTGTCTATATATCTATTTATCTATTTGTATATATGTTTCTCAATCTATCTATTAATCTTCTTGTGTATTTGAAAGTCAACCTATCAATCTATCTATATATCTGTCTATATTTCTATCAATATATCTATTTATCTATCTATATAAATATCTATCTATCTGTCTATCTGTCTTTTTGTATGTTTATCTATCTATCTATCTATATGTCTGTCTATCTATCTATCTATCTATTTTTATGTATGTCTATTTGTCTATCTATCTCTGTTTCTTTCTGTATGTCTATATGGTTGTCTATCTATCTGTCTATCTTTTTGTCTATTTGTCTGTCTATCTATTTTCCTATTAGTGAATATATCAGTCTTACTATCTATCTATCTATCTATCTTTCTATCTATCTGTCTTTATGTATATCTATTTGTCTATATGTCTTTTTGTCTATGTATTTGTCTATCAATTTACTTGTGTATCTGTATGCCTATCTATCTATCTGTCTGTCTGTCTATCTGTATGTCTATTTTTCTATCTATCTAACTATCTATCTATCTTTTTATATGTCTATTTATCTGTATGTCTATCTGTTTGTAAATCTATATGACTCTATATCTTTCTATCTATCTATTTTTCTCTGTGTCTATTTATTTTTCTTTCTATCTGTCTATCTATCTATATGTCTCTTTTTCTATATGTATATATATATCTATGTATCTATCTATTTTCTATCTGTCTATCAATCTATTTGTTTATTTGCCTCACATATATGTCTAAATATTTGTCTATCTATCTATTTATCTGTCTATCAGTCTATGTAATTATATGCCTATCTATTTATCTATCTATCTGTCTATCTATCTTTTTTTCAATTAGCTATCTATCTATCTATCAATCTGTCTTTTTTTTCAATTAGCTATATATTTGTCTATCTATGTGTCTGTCTATCTGTCTGTTTGAATTTTTATCTAACTATCTATCTGACTATCTATCTGTCTATCAAGCTATATATCTAAATGTATATTCCTTATCTATCTCTTAATCTATCTATCTATTTGTCAGACTATCTGCTTATCTAACTAACTATCTATCTATCGGTCTGTCTGTCTTTATATCTCATTCTTCATTTCTGTATATTTATCTAATTAATGTCTATCTAACTGTCTATCTATTTTTTTTCTATCTGTCAATCTATCTTCATGTCTTTATATCTATATATCTGTCATTCTATTGTTTGTCTTTCTATCTATTTATCTATCTGTCTATCTGCTTGTCTAATATCTTTCTATCTTTGTATCTATATATCTGACTATTTGTCTATTTATCTGTCTATCTATTTGGTCTATCTGTCTGTCTATCTATTTATGTATTTGTCAATCAATCTTCCTATCTATGTGTATGTCTATCTATCTATCTATCTATCTGTATGTCTATCTAAGTCTCTATTTGTCTGTTGATCCTTCTATCTATCTGTCTATCTATTTGTCTATAAGTCTGTCTATCAATCTGTCAATCTTGTTGTCTATGTATCTATTTATCTATATATCAATCTGTCTATATGTTTGTTTATCTATCTATCTATCTATTTGTTTGTCTATCTTTTTGTCACACCTATATGTCTGTCTATCTATATGACTATATGTCATTCTATGTATCTATCATTTTATATGTCTATCAGTCTCTCTATTTGTCTAACCTATCTATATATATATTTATCTATCTACCCATCTGTCTATCTATCTATCTATTTTTCGGTCAATCTATCTCTGTATGTTTTGTCTGTCTATTTATCTATCTATCTATCTACCAGTCTATCTATCTATCTATCTATCTATCTATTTGTCTAAGTGTCTATGTAACTCTCTATATATCTATCTATCTATCTATCATTCTATCTATCTGTCTATCTTCTGTCTATCTGTTTATCTATCAATCATTCAATCTGTCTAACTTTTTGTCTATTTATCTGTCTGTCTTTCTATTTGTCTATTTTTCTATCTTTTTATAAATATATTTGTCTGTCTCTCAGTCAATCTATCTATCTGTCTATCTGTCTATCTATATGTCATTCTATTTATCTATTTATTTGTCTGTCTATCTGTCTATATATCTATCTTTTTCTCTATCTTTTTATCAGTCTTTCTATTTATCTTTCTATCTGTCTTTATATTTGTCTATTTATCAGTATGTCAATCATTGTCTATCTATTTTTATATCTATTTATCTATGTGAATATCTGTCTATTAATATATCTGTATATATGTTTTTCTATCCATATGTATATCTGTATATCTATGTATCTATATGTCTATCTTTTAATCTATCAATCTTTTTATCTATCTATCTCTATGTATGTATGTTTGTCTATCTACCAATTAATGTATCCATCTGTCTATCAATATGTCTATCTATTTGTCTGTCTAACTATATTTCTATATGTATGTATATATATTTGTCTGTAAATCTGTATATATAACTATCTATCTATCTATATGTATGTCTATATGTATGTTAATTTGTCCATCTATTTATTTATCTATCTATCTATTTGTCTATCTATCTATTTTATTGTCTATCTATTTATTTGTCTATCTATCTATCTTTCTATCTTACTGTATATCTATGCGTCGATGAGTTTATCTATCAGCCTATCTATGTGTCTCTATGTCTGTCTATCTATCTATCTTTTTTATTAGTCAGTTTATCTATCTCACTATTTGTCCATCTGTCTATTTAAATATCTATTTGTTTGTCTATATGTTTGTCTATCTGTATGTCTGCCTATTTGTAAGTCTATCTATTTATTTATCTATCTATCTATGTGTCTATTTGCATGTCTATCTATCTGTCTATCTATCTGTCTATCTGTCTGTCTATCTGTCTGTCTATCTGTCTGTCTATTTGTCTATCTATTTCTCTAGCTATCTATTATTTATCTATCTATCTATTATCTATCTCTCTATCTATCAGACTATCATTCTATCTGTGTATCTGTCTGTCTATCATTCTTTTAATTTGTTGTATATCTATCCTTTAATCTCTATGTATATTTGTTTATCTATTTATATGTCTATCTGTCTGTCTATCTATCTACCTATCTATCTTTTAGTCTATATATTTGTTTATTTGTCTATCTATATAATTGTCTATATGTATGTTTATCTGTCTGTCTATTTGTTTGAATTTTTGAATATTTATCTGTCTGTCTATCTATCTATCTTTTTGTCTGTCTATCTATCTATATGTATGTCTATTTATCTATATGTCTCTCTGTCTGTCTATCTATTAATCTATATGTATTTATATTTGTCTTTTTCTCTATCTATCTATTTTTCTATCTACAAGCCTATTTATCTTTTTGTATAAATGTCTATCAATCTATCTGTCCATCTATCAGTATATATGTCTATCTATCTATTTGTCTATATGTCTGTCTATATGCCTGTCTATTTGTATGCCATTATGTATGTCTATCTATCTTTTTATATGTGTTTCTATCAATCTATCTATTTGTTTGTCTATATGTCTATCAATCTGTTTGTATATCTGTATATATATATATATATATGTCTGTCAATATGTTTATTTATCTATCTATCTATTTGTCTGTTTATCTATCTATCTATCTGTCTTTATATCATTATGTTTATATGTCTAATTATATGTTTGTATATCTGTCAATCAATATGTATCAATCTATCCATCTGTCTATCTATGTGTTTGTCTATCTATCTATCTATCTGTCTGTCTGTCTGTCTATTTATCTATCTATTTGTCTATCTATCTATCTACTATTTATCTTTCTATCTATTAGTCTATCTATCTACTATTTATCTTTCTATCTATTAGTCTATCTATCTATTAGTCTATCTATCTATCTATCAATCTATCTATCTGTCTGTCTGTCTGTCTATCTATATGTCTATCTGTAAGTCTATCTATTAGTTTATATGTTTATCTATATGTTTGTCAATCTATCTATCTGCCTGTCTATTTGCTTTTCTAAATGTATATTTATCTATTTGTCCATTTGTCTGTCTATCTATCTATCTATTTATATATCTATCTATCTCTCTATTTGTATTTTATGTGTTTGTCTATCTATTAGTCTATATACATATTTATTTGTGTATTTATCTATCTTTTTATTAAATCTATTGATCTATCTATCTATCTGTTATTCTATCTTTATGTCTATCTATCGATCTATCATCTATATGTCTTTCTATTTGTTTGTATATCTATTTATTTATCAATTTGTTTATCAGTCATTCTATATGCATGTCGATCTCTTTGTCTATCAATTTATCTAGTAGACAATCTATATGTCTGTCTATCTATCTGTCTATTTGGCTATCTACCTATTTATCATTATGTATGTCTATATATCTATCTACTTGTCTAGCTATGAACCTATCTATCTTTCTATCTACTATCTATCTGTATGTCTTTCTGTCTATCTAATTATCTATTCATCAATCTATCTATCTATTTGTCTGTCTATCTGTCTCTCTATACATCTATTACTCTATATATTTTTCTATCTATTTATCTATCAGTCTTTCTATCAGTTTATTTGTCCGTCTATCTTTCTATCTAAATATCTGTCTTTCTATATAACTTTTAGTCTGTCTATCTATCTATCTATATGTCTATCTATCTATATGTCTATCTATCTATATGTCTATATGTCTATCTATCTATTTATCTATCTGCTCTCTCACTATCTATTTGCTTATCTTTCTATCTTTATGACAATCAATCAATCTGTCTATTAGTCTATCTAACTATCTATCAATATGTCTGTCTATCTATCTATTTATATATGTATATATCTGTTTGTCTATATTTCTATCTATCTTTGTGTCTATCTATCTGTATGCCTATCTATCTATATATCTATCTTTCTATCTAAATGTCTGTCTATATGTCTATGAATATATCACTTTCTGTCTCTTTATCTATCTTTCTAGTTATCTGTTTGTATATCTATTTATCAAACTATCTACTATATTTTTATTTGTCTATCTATCTATCTAATAGTGTATATATTAGTCTATCATCTATATGTCTATAAGTCTATCTATATGTCTGTCTAACTATATGTCTATCAGTTTATCTATCTGTCTATATATTTTTTTCTCAATGAATTTATATATCGGTTTATCTATTAGAATGTCTGTAAGTCTATCTATCTATCTGAATATCTATTTGTAATATATTTGTCTATTTATATGTGTATCTGTCTATCGATCTATCCATGTATCTGACTTTCTATCTATCTATCTGTCTGTCTATTTGTCCATTTACCTGTCTTTCTATTTATTTGTTTATCTATCCATCTATCTGTCTGTCTATCTATCTATCTATCTATTTGTTTATTTATCTATTTATCTATTTATCTTTATATCAATCTGTCTATCTATCTGTCTATATATCTTTATATCTATGTGTCTGTCTGTATATCTATCTATTTATCTATATGTCTATCTACATGTCTATTTATCTATCTATTTGTCAATATGTATATTGATCTATCTATATTTCTATATTTTTGTGTCTGTTTGTCTTACTATCTATCTAACTATCTACCTATTTGTATGTCTGTCTGTATGTCTATTTTTATGTCTTTTATCTATCTCTCTGTATGTCTATCTGTTTGTATATTTGTCTGTCTATCAATCAGTCTATCTATCTATCTAACTATATGTTTATCTGTCTATCTGTCTATTTATCAATCTATATATATTACTATATATCTATTTGTTTAACTATTTATTTGAATATCTAGTTATAAATTTATATATCTATCTATATATATGTCTGTCTATTTGTCTGTTTATCTGTCTTTCTATCTATCTTTATCTTTCTCTTTCTCTGTCTGTCTATCTATTAGCCTATTTATCCATTGATATATATATAGCTATCTATCTATCTTTCTATCTATCTTTCTATCTATCTATCTATTTACCTATATGCGTATCTATATATCTATCTATATATCTATCTATATATCACCTATCTATCTGTTTGTCTATCTATCTATCCGTCTGTTTTTCTATCTAACTATCTCTCTATCAATCTATATATCTATCTATTTGTCTATATGTCTATCTATTTGTCTGTCTATGTGTATGTCTATCTATCTATATATCAGTCTGTCAATCTGTCTATTTTTATCTATTTATTTATCTAGTTATCTATATGTCTATCTATATATAAATATATCAATATATATATATATATATAGATTTCTATCTATCTATCTATCTATTTATCTATTTTTCTATCTGTATATCTTTATATATATATATATATATCTATCTGTCTATCTAACCCTCTTTCTATTTGTCTATGTATTTGTATATCTATCTATCTATCTATCTATCTATCTATCTATATATCTATCTATCAATCTATTTGTTTATTTGTATATCTGTCTGTCTGTCTATCTGTCAATCTATTTATCTTTCTATTCGTCATCTATCCGTCTTTCTATCAGTCTATCTATCAGGCTATCTATCTGTCTATCTATCTGTCTCTCTATCTATCTATCTATCTATCTATCACATGTATGTCTAATTATTTATCTATTTAACTTTCTCTCTGTCTATCTATCTCTTTATCTATCTGTCTGCCAATTTGTCTATCTTTATTTCTATATCTCTATTTGTATATCTTTCTGTCTATCTATATTTATAATTGCCTATCTATATGATCTATTTATCTATCTCCTATCTATTTATCTATCTATTTATTTATGTGTCTGTATTTATGTCTACCTATTGTTCTATCTATCTGTCTATCTACCTGACTATCTATCATTAAGTCTATTTGTCTAGTTATTTGTCTATTTATCTCTTTGTCTATCTCTCTCTATCTATATGGCATTCTACCTTTTTATCTATCTATCTATCTATTAATCTTTCTATCTATCTGTGTACTTGTCTGTCTATCTATTTGTTTGTCAATCTGCCTATTTATCTGTATGTATATGTATCTATCTATTTGTCTATCTATCTATCTGTTTATCTACCTTACTAATAATATGTCTACATGTCTGTCTATCTGCTTATCTATATATTTGTCTATCTGTCTATCTATCTGTCTATCTTTCTATCTGTCGATCAATTTGTCTATCTATATGTCTATATGTCTATATATCTTTTTGTCTAGCTATTAGTGTATCATTCTGTCTTTCTGCTTGTCTATTTGGATGTCCATCTCAATGTCTATCTGTCTATCTATCAGTTTGTCTATCAGTTTATCTATTAATTTGTATATATGTCTATATGTCTATCTATCTATTTTTTATCTGTACAACTATATGTCTATCTATCTATCTATCTATATAAAGTTTGACTATCTTTCTGTCTATTTATTTGTCTATCTATCTATATATCTATCTATTAATTTTTCTTTTAGTATATCTATAAGTATTTCTATCTGTCTGTTTAACTATCTGTCTATCTGCTTGTTTATCTATCTATGTATATGCCTTTCTATTTGACTATATATATATATATATATATATATATATATCTATATCTATATCTATCTGTCTATTTATATGTCTATCTATTTGTCTTTCTATTTATCTGTCTAGCGATCTATCTATATGTCTTTTTATTTGGCTATCTATATTTCTATTTATCTATTTGTCCTTTTGTTTGTCTATATATCTATATATCTCTCTGTATAACCATCTATCTTTGTGTAATCTTTTTGTCGATTTGTTTGTCTATCTATCTATATGTCTATCTATCTATTTGTTTTTTATCTATCTATTTATATGTCTGTCTATCTATTTTTCTATGTATGTATGTATGTATCTATCTATAGATAGATAGATAGATAGATAGACCATAAGAGAGATAGAAGAAAAGATAGATAGACCATAAGAGAGATAGAAGAAAAGATAGATAGATCAATAAATAAATAGGTAGACATATATATATAAAGATAGAAAGATATGTGAGAAAAATAGTCAAATAGATAGATAGATAAATAAACAATTAGACATACAGATAGATTGATATAAAGATAGATAGACATACAGATAGATAGATAGCTAGATAGATACAAAGACACGCATATAGAAAGAGATAGATACATTGATAGACAGATAGATAAATAGATTGATAGACATAAAGAAAGACATATAGATAGACAGATGTACAAACAGATAGACGAACAAATAGATAGACAGATAGAATGATAGATTGATAGATAGATCGACTGACAAATAGACATGTAGATTGATTGATAAATAGATAGAGAGATAGACAGATAGACCGATAGATAGCAAGGCTAATAGATAAGTTGATTGATAGTCATATTGTTAGAAAGATAGATAGACAAATAGACGGACATATAGGCAAACATACAGACAGATAAGTTAATTGATAGTTAGATAGTTAGATAGATAGATAGACAGATAAATAGACAGACAGATAGACAATTAGACAGACAGATAGACAATCATATATATAGATATATAAATAAACAAATAGATAGATAGATAGACTAATAGACACACTAATAGGCAGTCAAATTGACAGACATATAGACAGTCAGACTAATACAATGACAAATAAATAGTCAGACAGACATACATACAGATAGATAGATAGACAGATAGACAGATAGACAGATAGATAGATAGACAGATAAATAGATAGACATATAGACATATAGATAGATGGATAGACAAAAAGAGAGACAGATAGATTAAAGTACAGATTGATATATATATATATATATATTTATACATATAGTAGACAGATAGACATATAGGTAGATAGATAGATTTACATATAGACAGACATATAAATAGATAAATAAATAGATAGACAGATAGACTAATAGATAGACATACAAATAGATAGAAAAATAGATAAATAGACAGACAAAAATTCAAAAAGATACATAGAGATATAGAAAAACAAATTAATAGACTGAAAGATATATAGATAAAGAGATTCATAGATAGATAGATAGACATATAGATTGATAAATAGATACATAGACAGATAGATAGAAAGATAGACAGATAGATATACAGACAGACAAATAAATATACAGACATATAGACATATAGATAGACAAATAGATAGACAGACAGATAGACATATAAATATATATATATAGATATATAGATAGAAAGATAGATAGACATACAGAAAGATAGACAGATATATTGATAAATAGACAGACAGGTACACAAAGAGATAGACAGATAGATAAACAGACATAAAAATATAGATAGATAAATAGATAAATAGATATATAGATAGATAGACAGATAGACATACAGATTTATGAGACAAATATACAGATAGATAGACAAATTGATGGACAAACAAATAGATAGATAGATAAATAGATATATACATAGATAAATAGACAGATAGATAGATTATTGGTAGATAGATAGATAGACAAAAGGCATACATATAGATTGAAAAATAAATAGACAGATTGGTAGACATAGAGACGGACATAAAGACTTAAAGAGAGACAGATAGATAGATAGACAGATAGACAAATAGATATACTAATAGATAGACATATAAATAGATAAACATATAGAAAGACATATTGACCGGCTAATACACAAACATATAGATAGACACATGGATAGGTAGAGAGTCAGATAGATAGTTAGATAGACAAATAAAAAGACAAATAGATAGACAGACAATAAATTAGATAGAAAGATAGATAGATATATAAACAGATGGATGGACAAATAGATTGACATATAAAGAGATAGATAAATAGACTGATAGATAGATAGATAGATATAATGATAGAAAGACAGAAAGAGAGATAGACAGATAGACATATAGATAGATAGAATGATTAATAGATAGATTGATAGATAGATAAATAAATAAAGTGACAGACAAATAGATTTGGCAGATTGATACTAATAGATAGACATACAGACAGACAGATAAATATATAGATAGATAGATAGATAGTCTAATTAATAGACAAATAGACAAATAGATAGATAAATAGATAGACAGATAGTTAAAAAATATATAAATAGATAGATAGGTACGCATGTAGATAGGCAAACAAATTGATAGTTTGATAGCTAAATAGATAGATAGACAAATAGACAAATAGACAAATAGATATATAGGCAGACAAATAAATAGCTAGATAGACAGATAAAAATACAAATAGATAGATAGGTAGATGAATAGACAAATAAAAAGATAGACAGATAGACAGACAGATAAAAAGATACATAGATAAATATATAGAAAGAAAGATAGATATACAAATTGATAGATAGATATATAGATAGACAGATAGATAGATAATTAGATACATAGATAGATAGACAGATAGAATGATTAAAGACAAAAAGCTTGATAGACAATTAGACAAACAGACAGATAGATAGATAAACAAATAGAAAGACAAATAGAAAGATATATAGATAGATAGATAAACAGATATCCATATAGATAGATAGAAATATAAATAGATATTTAGACAGAAAAATATATTGAAAAATAGACAGACAGATAGATAAATAGATAGATAGATAGAGAAGCAGATTGACAGACATATATATAGAGAGGTAGATAGAGAGATAGATAGACAAATAGACAGATTCATAGACAGATAAATAGACAAATAGATATACAAATAGATAGACAGTCAGATAGATAGATAGATAGAGAGATAGACGTATAGACATAAAGATAGATAGACAGATAGACAGGTAGACATACAGATAGATAGACATACAGATAGATAGACATATAGATAGATAGATTGACAGATAGATAGACAAACATATAGACTAATAGATATATAGACAAATACATAGACACATAGATTGACACACTAAAAAAAAATATCATTTTAGCTGGGGAAAAATCACTTGCTTAATAGTGATGGATTAGCTAGGCAATACCAAGGGATTTTTGATTTTACATTCAAAAAAAATTTGCAACGAATTAATGTTGGATTACCGATAGAAATATTTGGTTGAAAAGATTCCGTCACTAATATTTTCATAGATTTTCACGTAAAAATGGGGAATTTAGCAATAGACTTTCTCTAGCTAATTAGATTATGATAAAATCTATCGCTAAATAATTATCAGAAATTTTTTTTACTATTTTATATTTTATTGCAAGGGGTTATTTTTTAAATTTTATTTTTCACAAAATATATCCATTTCGCTAGCAATTTTTCATAGCTATTTGGGATGGGGATAATTTTCCTCACTAATCTTTAATGATTTAATTTTTTTAATATTTTATTTAATTTTGTATATTAGAGGTACATATGTCATGGTCTATAGGTGAGAGATCCTTGAAAGACACATTCTCCTTATATAATTATAAAAATAGGTTATTATATATAAATAATTTAAAAAATATATAAATACAAAAAAAATGTAATACTAATAAAGACTACAATAACTATTAATAAAGACTACAATAATATTACATAATTTATTCTTTATTTATTAAAATTTATAAAGATTTATTAAAAATAAATGAACATATATTAAAATTTCTACTAATATATAGATTAAATAATTCATTAATTATAAAATATAATATATATATATATATATCATAATTATCAAAAAAACTAGTAAATATTAATATTTTTTTAAGTATAAAAAATAGTTTTATGCCTTAAAAAATTTTTTAAAAATAATTGCTAAAAAATTTTAAATTTTTTAATTATAAAAAAAATTCTAATTTTTTCATAATATTTAAATGAAAATAAATTGATATTTAAAGATAAATATAGAGAAGTTTGCCCCTACTAAAATTTATAAGAACTAAATAATTGAATTATATTTATACTATTAGCTTTTAATATTCCATCTTTATTAAATTTAATAAATATAAATTTTCTTTAATAATCATCTCACTTTAAGTAATTTTATAAATTATAAATTATATCAAATAATCTGAAATATTATGCATTTTAAATTATTTCATATTATTTACCTAAAAATAAATATGAATTCTTAAAATTTTATAAACATAAAATATATATATTTATATATTTTTTAGCTTTAAGAGTATTTATAATTCTTCGGAATGTGGATTGAAGACAAAATATCTTTTAATTTTTGCCTTGCTATATTAAGTTTATAAATTTTGTTGTCATTTGATTTATTTTTCTATTTGGAAGGCCAAACATCTATTTTTTGAAATTGTTTATATATTTATTGTTTTATTAATTTGATAATTAAAAATTGAAAGGTGCTCGTTTTTCATGTGTGCCTTGCTATAAGCACATTAACTTGTTGAAAATAATTTATTAAGTAAAAAAAGATGAGTCACTATGTTATATATATATTTATTACTTATTAAATGTTTTGATAATATAAAATTAAAACATTAATGGAATATTAAAACTTAATAAAACTTAATAAACTTAATAGTTAGAGACAACTCTTATTAAACTTAATAAACTTAATAAACTTAATAAACTTAATAACCTTAATAACCTTAATAAACTTAATAAACTTAATAAACTTGATATTTTAAAATGTTAGACAAAAAATAATGAATTGAAGAAGAAGAAGTGCGGTCACTGATCTTTAGTTGTTTTCATCCTTCATCCATTTTATGAATGTGATCAGATCTATCTTAGTTTCGGTTCATAATCTCTTTAGACATCTGTAAGTTTCTTGTTCATCTAAAAAAATCACTTCGTTCAGCTACTAGGAAAATCTGCTTTGATTTCCAGCCTTCTTGAAGCTATAATCTGATCAGGTATTTATTACTCCTACACTTGTTCTGTTCAATGTAAAGTATAGTTGAACAGGGAATCATGGATGGTTTAATTGTTAGGTTTTTGACTATGATGTGCCTCCAATATTTGTTATGTTGCATTCCAATTTTTGCGAAGGTGAAAGTATTGTTGATTTCTGTGTATATATGCAAGTTTGTTGATCCTAGAAGAACTACGGCAGCATCTGAATATGCCACAAAATAAGAAATGGTTCCTTAAAACCTTTTCAATGTCAACAAATGTGTCTTCTTTTGCTGCATCAACCAAATCTTAAAAACTTGCAATTTGTTGATGAAGTAATATTATTTCATTTTCACCTTAGTTCACACATATATGTCAACATTAATAGAAGTGACCCCTAAATAACTTAATATATTTTCTAATAAAAATTTTATTATTTAGATTTTTTTTATATATACTACACCTTTCTTATTTTAATTTATTTTATAATTGTGTATTACAATTTGGTATAGGAGTGTCCATAGCATATAAAAATATTTGAACACTATATATATCTATGATTTATTGATAGAATATCAAATTTTGATTTATTTTTCATTAATAATTTTGTTGACAGTAGAGTAAGTGATTTTTTTGAGCCGTAGCAGTGATTTCCTTATCAATTTTAGGTATGCTTTCTACCCTTACTCTTTATCACTTATCTTATATGTAGGAGTGTTTGATTTAAGGTAATGCTTTCTACCATTTCTTTACAAAATGAATCCTAAAATGTGGTTTTTCATGTTGTCAAAGAATGGAATGTTTTGTCCCATTATGTTCTTTAACGTTTTCCTAAATATATTATTGCAGGTTTTTATGATGCAAATGCATAATATTTTTTTTAAAATTATGTGTTCCAGATTATTATCAAATTAAAATCGAACTCATATTAGAGCAGAATACAATAGCTAACAATATTATGACATTATGGTTTGCAAAATCATGACATAGAGTTTTCAAAGAAGCAGAATTTAGCATGGTGCGCATTAAATCAAAATTTTGCAAGGTTTGTAGTAATCTATAACCCTTCATCTGTTATATCTGCTACTAAACTATATGTATATAACTATATATAAATATTTGTATAACTATATAAATCTCTATATAATTAAATATAACTATATTTGTAACTATGTATATATATATGTATACATATATGTAAATCTATATATTTCTTTATAACTTTGCATACATTTATGTATAACTACATATAACTACTTGTATATATATATATATATAACTATATGTTTAACTATATATAAATATTTATAGTTATAATAACATATAACTATAAATAATTGAATCTTACTATATGTATAACTCTAAAAAATTTTTACATAACCATATTTAAATATATAATTTACCACATATATATAATATACATTTTTATATATTAATATATAAAAAAGTATTTTACTATATCTATACCTATAATAACTATATGTATAAATATATAAAATTATATTAAAAAATATATATGCCTACATGTATAAATATAAGTATAATAATAAATATAACTATATGTATAACCACATGTAACTATATTTATAATTACATGTATAACAACATATAACATTATGTTTAACTATATGTGTATAACTATATATAAATATTTGTATAACTATATAAAAATATATAACTATATAAATATTTGTATAACTATATTTGTAACTATGTATACATATATGTAAATCTTTATATTTGGAAACCATAAGAGATCATAAGAATGTCATAAGAAGCAGTGAGTGTATGACATCTGCTCGAGGGGAGTGGCATTTTTTTGTAGCAGTCGTGCTTCTATTTCATTTGTCACAACAATTGGTGGATGATGCGGTCGAACAACAAGTAATGGAAACAAATGAACATTTTGAAGTTATGAAGACTGAAATGAAAGAGAATAATGATCAAATATCTCTTTTGTAAAAGAAATGCATGAAATTAAAGAAGAGAAAGATGAGTAGATTAATCATTTGAATGAAGAAATGCAAGATATTAAAGAAATGAATGATAAGATGAAAGAAATTAAAAATTTAATGCAAGAGCAGATGTTCTTTATGGACTCACAGTTAGCAGGATTTCCGTGACATATAGCATTTCGAGATCCAGCTATGAAACCACGCAGGAGAGGCTAGCACAAATGCACCAACTAATAATGAGGATGATTTTCTATTAAAAATATTTTTGAACTATTTTTGATTTTTGTCTGTGTAGATAAATAGGATGAGATTTTTTTGGATGTATAATTTTTTTTTATTCTAGTTTTTTTCTTTGTTTTTCCTAATCATGAATCTTTGTAGGACATCAGATTTTAGACACACAAAAAATTCTATTTCAAATTCTTCGAACATTGTCATGGTCCTTCCTTTGGAAGGGTCCCATCTTTACTAATAACAACTGGATCAATAAGAGGCCAAGCTACTATTATCTTCATTATTTCTATAATATTTTATTTTTACACACACACACTCACACACACACTCTCTCTAAACATTATTGCTAACTATTTTTTAGATATCTATTGAAGTTGTATGACTATCAACTCAGATTCATGTTTGTTCATGTTTATAATTACAATTTTTATATATTTGTGAATATTTTTGTGTCTACCCGAATATACTGGGTAGAGTTTTAACCTATTATAGGTATATAAAAGGCTTGGTTGGTCCTCCTGGTGTTGAGAATATCATGTTAGCTTCTGAAGTTGCGAGATAAATGAAAAAATTTTGGTCCCATGCAAACGCAGGTTTGTCCCTGACACTCTTTTTTTCGTGCAGGTATGTATTGTCATTGTTCAGATCTATGACTACTTTTTATCAATATTCAGTGGAATTAAATTGTTGAATTGTTAATTGTCATAATGATTACTAATGAAATTCAATTAAATGTGTTCATTCTACTTGTTATCCTTCTATTGCATATTCGTTGTTTAATTGATGATGATGGGCTGAACATTAGGAACTGTGGCTATTACGAGCCATCTTTCAAGGGGCATCTTGGTCTACAATTGATACCTAGCATGGGAGACCACGACCCAAAGCCTTTCTTACCAGGATGTGATCTTAACAACTTTATCATTAATGCTAACAATCCATTCCATCCCCATGAATGTGATGTCTCCAACACTTCTCTTGCACTACTCTACATGAGAGATGGCTGGATAAACCAGAGAGATAAGTTTTTGAACACGTTACCTTCAAATGCTTCTTATCATGTTCTCATAGAAATATTTGGAGTTCAACCATTATAGATTCTACACCCACATGATTCTTTAAGAGTTGAAAGGATTTGCAAGATCGATCAACCAAACCCTGATGAACAAGGTGGCTAATCCAATAGAAAGCAAAGTGGGGATCCAACAAAAAAATCAAAACCAGAGAAATAGAGGAAACCAAATGATACAAACTCCATTCCTACTCTATGTTTGAAAGCTCCAAAGAAATGCTTGGACGTGTTCATCAAAAGTAATTACATGGATAACTCTGGCATTCACATACCAGTCTATACTTACACATGCAAGTCTCGTTAGTGCTATCGATGAGGTTGTGGTGGGTGTCAATCCACATGCTGCACAACTAGCATATCGATGTATTCCTAGCTGATGAGCATTAAAAGAAGAGGAGTGTTAATAGCTAGGAAGAAGATGAGTTAAGATTCCTTGCAATATGAACTTAGAAAATTTTGTAGCTATTTGCTTTTTTTATATTTGGAAGACAAAACATCTAATTTTTGAAGATTTGTTCCTATTTTTTTTTGAATGTGTATTATTTTTATGGAGTGCATATTTTTTTATGGAGTGCATATAGAATTGTTCAGCAGTTAAATTGACACAAACAAAGAAGTGATGGTCCTTGCTTTGAACCAAGAGAAGAACCATATGGTAGTAGAAACTATAGGGTTGATGGTCTAATACAATGAAGCTAAACAATCAAAATCAAGAGTGCAAGCACATAGAGAGGAAAAGAAATTTTCAAAGAAAGCATCATGGGAGCATGGTACTATGGGGTGTGGTGGGGTAGAGTAACCCGTTTATAGGCCTTGGGACTAGAAGAGAGTTCTAGATGCAAGGAGGGAAGGTGCGAATATTGATAGGCCAAGCCTGACTCATGGCTTGTCTTCAAGGGTTTCCTCATATAGTTTTCAGACATATTTTCATAAATTTAAATAATCTTTATATTTCTGATTTATGTTGATAGTGAAGTTTTGTGCCATCTTTGTGAAGTATAAAAAGGATAATACTAATTTCTTATAATTATGTGCAATCTGAGGCTATGTGATTACATATATGTACCTATAATACTATAATATATATGTACATATAAACTGTAGTATTATATGTACATATATACTATAGTATATAAGTACATATATACTATAGTATATACTACAATATTAAAATAATATTAAAACAAAACTTTTGATAAATGTACATATATAATGAGTATATATATTGTTGTATATACTATAGTAGCTGTTTGTCTATATGTTTGTTTAAATATCTATACATTTGTTTTTATCTGTCTATCTATCTATCTATGTGTCTATCTATTAGTCTATTTATTTGTCTATCTATCTGTATATCTATTTGTATATCTATCTATCTATCTATATGTTTGTCTATCTATTTGTCTATCTATCTATCTATCTATAAATCTATTTATTTGTCCATCTGTCTATTTATCTGTATGTCTAATAATCTATCTGTCTATCTATCTGTCTTTCTAAGTTAATGCCTATCTATATGTTTGTTTGTCTTTTTATCTGTCTATTTATATGTTTATCTATCTATCTATATGTTTATCTATCTATCTATATATCTATCTATCTATTAGTCTATCTATTAATCAGTCTATCTATTAGTCTATTAGTCTGTCTATCTTTTTGTGTATATATCTATCTATTTGACTATCTATCTATATGTCTATCTGTCTATCTATTTGTGTATCAATTATTTATGTATCTATCTATCTGTTTATCTATATGTCTGTCTATATGTTTGTCTATCTATCTCTCTCTTGATCTAACTATCATTCTATAAGTCTGTCTATCTATCTATCTATATATCTATCTATCTATATAACTTTTTATCTATTTGTCTTTATGTGTGTTTATCTAACTATCTATCTGTATCTATATGACTACCTATCAATCTATTAATCTATCTACCTATTTTTCTATCTATATGTCCGTCTATTTATTTATTTATTTATCTGTCTGTCTATCTATCTATCTTTCACTTTATCTATCTAGATATTTGTCTATATATCTATCATTTTATCTTTCTATTTGTTTGTCAATTATTTGTCTATCTGTCTACCAACCTATTTGTCTATATGTATGTCTATCTGTATATCTATCTATTTATCTATCTATCTATCTATCTATTTGTCTGTCTATCTATCCATCTATTTATATGTCTATCTATTGATCTATCTGTCTCTATATATGTCTGTGTATGAATTTCTATTTTTGTGTTTTTAAATGTATGTCTATTTGTCTATCTATCTATCTATCTATTGATCTATTTATCTATCTATATGCCTATATATTAGTCTAACTATCTAACAATCTATTTGTCTATCTATCTGTCTGTCTATCTATTTTTTATCTATCTATATATCTATCTCTCTATCTATCTATTAGTCTGTCTACTTGTATGTATATATGTTTGTCTATCTATATGCGTGTCTATCAATCTCTCTATATGTCTGTCATCTTTCTTTATATCAATTTGTCTATAAGTCTTCCTGACTTTCTATCTATCTGTTAATCTATTTATTTGTGTATATGTCTTTCTATATGTCTTTCTCTTTGTCTATCTATCTTTCTATCTATCTGTCTGTCTATCTATTTGTCTATTTATCCATCTTATATTTGACTATCTATCCGTCTGTCTATCTCTCTATCTATTTGTCTTTTTATCTATATTTGGATATATCTATGTGTCTGTCTGGCTATCTGTTTGTGTATCTATTTGTGTGTGTGTGTGTATATATATATATATATATATACATATATATATATATATATATATCTTTGTCTATCTATCTGTCTGTCAATATGTCTATCTATTAATCTATCTATTTCTATGTCTATTTGTGTATCTATCTATCTATTTGTCTATCAATCTATCTGTATATCCATTTGTCTATCTATCTATCAATATGTATGTATATCTATCTTTTTATCTATCTTTCTATCTGTCTTTCTATCTATCTATTTATCTGTCTGTCTATTTGTCTGTATATCTATCTATCTATCTATCTATTTTCCATCTATCTGTTTGTCTATCTGTCATTATATATGTCTTTCTAAATGTCTATCTTCTTATTTATCTATATGTCTATCTATTTGTATATTTATCGACATATCAGTCTATTTATCAATATTTTTTTATCTATCCGTCTATCAATTTATCTTTCTATCTATTTTGTATATTTCTTTCTATTTGTATCTCTATCTGTCTATTTATTTGTCTATCTGTATATCTATCTGTCTATCTATAAGTCATTGTAGCTGTCAGTCTATCTGTCTATCTTTCTTTCTATCTATTTTTGTGTCTATCTATCAATCTATCTGCCTATATATCTGTCTATCTAACTATCATTCTATCAATGTGTTTATCTGATTGTCTATATATCTATCTATTTGTTTGGCTATCTGTTTGAGTATTTGTTTCTATATCAGTCTATCTATCTGTCTATCTATCTGTCTGTCTTTTTGTCTATCTATCATTATAGCTATCTATCTATTTATCTTTCTATTTATCTATATGTCTATATATATTTCTATTAGTCGATTGATCTATCTATCTATCTATATATTTTTATATCTTTCTATTTATTTGTCTATCAATCTATCTGTCTACCTATCTATTTATTATCTTTCTTTCTATCTGTATATCTATCTATCTGTCTATCCGTCTCTTTGTATATCTATTTATATGTCTATTTGTATGTCAATTTATCTATTTATCTGTTTGTCTATCTTTCTATTTATCTATCTGTATTTCTTTCTATCTATCAATCAAACTATATATCTATCTATCTTCCTATCTGCTTGTCTTTCTGTCTGACTATCTTTCTATCTATTTGTCTGTCTATCTGTATAACTATCTTTCTCTCTATCTATTTGTCTATCTAACTAATTATCTATTTGTTAATTTCTCTATCTATATGTCTCTCTCTATATGTCTCTATCTCTCTATTTGTTTATTTGTCTTATCTCTCTATATGTTTATTCTAAAAGGAGTTTATGTCTAAAAGCAATTTATGGATAAGCTCAATTATGCATTTATGCATAAACATGCATAAAAAGGAGTTTATGCATGATGAGCTTATGCATTTATGCATAAGCCAAGTTTATGCAAAGTTAAGTACGCATAAAAACTCATATATACCTAAACTAGTTTTTGCATCTCTTCATACTGAGCTGTTAAGCATAAAACAAGTTATGCACATAAACCCTTTTATTCATTTTTGCACAACAAATTAATGTGCATAACAAGTTTATGCATAAATATGCAAAAAAATGAGTTTTTGCATGACACCATATGCATTTATGCGTTAACTCATTTATATTCATGTTTATGCATAGACACAAACTCATTTATGCATAAACTTTATGCATAAAATCAAGTTTATACATAGTTTGGATTGCACAACTCATTTATGCAAAAAATCAAGTTAATGCATAGTTTGGCATGCATAAAAACTCATTTATGAGTAAACATGTTTTTGCATTTCTGCATTATAAATTTTTATGCATGAAAACTCATGCACATAAAAATTCATTTACAACCATGGCTCATTTGGGCATAAAAACTCATTTATGTGCTTATGTACATAACAAATATTTATTTGCATAATGAATTTTTTTGCATAACAAACTATGCATAAACAAGTTTCTTTTGCATACTGAAATATGCATAAACTAAGTTTTATGCAAAAAGCTCGTTATGCAAAAAAAAAAAACAAGTTTGTGCATAACTTAGAATGCAGAAAAACAAGTTCATGCATAGTTGGTATGAATAAAAAGATGTTTATGCATACCTTGGTATGCAGTAACACAAGTTTATGCATAAATGGTATGCATAAAAGCATACTTATGCATAGCTGGTATGCATAAAAGCATATTTATGCATAGCTGGTATGCATAAAAACATGTTTATGCATAGATGGTATGCATAAAAACATGTTTATACATGACATTTATGCATTATATTTTTTTTTTGATTTTTTTAATAACACACAAGTAAGTAAGGGTTTGAAAATATGAGTGATTAAAAAATGACCCAAATTATAAACAATTTTGATGATGTATGTGAATACATACATATTCATAGACCACTTCACTTTACACTCTTAAGATTTTTAATTATTATTTGTTTTACCATTTTAAAAATCTAATTAAAAATTACACATAAGCAATATACTTAATCAAGCTTTTTCTTATAACTTAATAATGATAAATGAAATGGATAAATAAACACGAGGGTTGATCCATATTCAAAAATTGTACCGCTCATTTTCTTTAAATTTATCTAAGATTCAATGGATTATATATATTTATGCATTGTTTGAATTATCTCCTAAGATTATCTAATACTGTATTCTAACAAGTAGATATTTTTTTATAATATACATATTTTTTTTCAACATTTTTTTAATTTTTATTTTTAATTATCTTATTATAAATTCATACTACTAATATTCATCTATTATTATATTGTTTATATGCAAAAGCCGATGTAGACTTATATGACTAATATATAACTCAATCTCAGACTTTTCAATCGGATTTATTCTATATTTAAGTTTATATTATTTTCATATGACCTATTTTTTATTTTTTTAGTTTATAAAATTTTTTGTTTACTTTTTAGTTACTTTATACTAGAAAAAAAACTAACTCAAATACACACACACACACACCCACCCACACACTCAATCAATATACCCAACAAGTCCACAAAAACCAACTAAAACATTCATCCATCAACATTGAGTACTCATAGTCATATTCAATAATATAGTTTCAATTCTAACATGATGTATTATTTATATGATATAAAAAAATTAAATAAAGAATACTTACCGCTCACTATTATAAAATAATTGTAATATTTTAAAAGAAAAATAAAATTTTAATTATAATTTGAAAATTTATAAATGTTTAAGATCAAAGATAATGTCTTTATTTTTTTTCATTTTAAAACAAATCCAACAATCATTAGATTTTATTTATGTTCATAACCCTTGGAAGAAATCAACACTTTACAAATAAAAGATACATATTTTTATGAGCCTTTGCAACAATGATATTAACTTGTCACTCTTTTTGTCATAACTCAGAACTCTCAAAGCAGCCATTGTTGCCAATATTAGCAACAAATTCAAAAATGGAGTACTTGCATTCTTCACACCATTAATAAATAACATTATTAAAAAAACACATCTATGGACCATGCCATTCAGTGCAATGCCCTTGGCCAAGCTCAAGTCACCTAGCCTAATTCAAAAATGGGGTGCTTGCCTTGTGTACCAGGTAAAATCTCCTCCTATTGACTATTTAAAAGATAATCTAACAAGATTCTAATTATTTAGACATAACAAATTATGATGAAAATTCAGCCAATTCAGGGTATGATTGGGCCACCCATTGATGATAAAATAAAAAATTCAGAATATGTTATTTGAAATTGAATTTATTCATGATAAAACACAAAAGAATTTCAGCAGATTAAAAAGCTTCAAAAAAAAATTGAACCTGAATATAAGTATTGCAGCAACATCATATATGGGACTCCATTGATTCTGTAAAGTATCCAGGCAAATACTTCCATCTGCATAAAACATGTAAATCATTATCATGGTGATTTCTCCATCAGCTGGATTGGGTTGAGGATGTTAGACTTGTTCATCTCCACGATGCACCATTCATGACCATCCCGTCCAACATAAAATGTTCCTTTTCCAAATGGAACATGATGTCGAGTTCACACTAATAATTAAGAAATCACAATTCAAAAAAAAAAACTAAGTTAGATTACTTCACGTGAAGAATTGAAAGATGAAGCAGATAAGTTCATCGTGTTGTAGTTCAACCCTACCACATTCCCAAAATGAAGATCCATTTTTTCAACCAATAGATGTATGAATTCTAAAATCACAAGCTCATTTTGCAATATGTATGATTCTACTCACTAATATCATTGATGATTTGATAGCAAAAAAATAAAAATAAAAAACAAAAAAACAAAACAAATTGATATGGCTAAACTTGATTTAAAATAACATGCACTTAAAATACATCTTAAGTACAACATTTTAGATGCGATAGGAGCTTACTTCATCAGTGTCAACACCAACCTGTATAAATAAAGATGCATGGTCTGATATACAATTTTGTAGATATGATGCTCCACAAACGAGCACCACAAAGAGATCACAATATAGAAACAACTTCAAGTAGTGGAACATGAGCAATACCCATGGCTATGAAGAATCTGCATTTATGAGAAATGAAATCGGAAAAGAAGTAGCAAGATGATTAAAAAATAGAAATGACCTACTGCTTTGTGCGAATAAGGCATTTTCAAATGATTTCACATTCTAGGGTATGGCATTCTTCAATAGCTAGCCATTCATAGTTAAATTTCCATCATTATATGGTAGATAAAAGTTAATAAATTATTAAATTAAACTTACATCATCAAAAAAAAAATATCATACGGACAGAAATCTAGCATATCTTTTTAGTTTGTAAAAATTATTAGGTGGTGATTAATAAAAGGTAAATAAAATTTTTCCAATTCAACAAACTTTCAAAATTTGTTTAGTTGATTATGAGGATAGTATGATGCAAAAAGAGATCTAGGTAGTGATTATCACTTACAGATAACATGAATAATGCCCCCCCTCACTACTACTATCTCTAGAGGCTAGATGTAGTGGAGCCTATAGTTTCTCTAGCACGTTTTTCTACTATTATTTTCTGCATCGAACCATTTTTTTTCCTGATTTAGATAGACATAGAGTGAGTAGAAAGGAAAAAAAATGAATAAATATTGAATGGACTAGAGGACGTGGTTGTACAAGTTACATACAGTGAACTTGTCAACCTTTGTGCATGAAAACTCATGTGGGCTGAGAGGCAAGATACATGTTATGCCTTGTCATTCTTGCTTTCAAAATAATACCCTGTGCTCCCCTATTCGCATCCTTCAATTTTCTTCATATCTGGTTTAGGATGTTTAATTTCTTTCCACTATTAAAGAGATTTTCCAGCTCTAATTCCCTTTGTGCTTTCATTTCAGTATGCTCATCTATAGCAGAGGAAAATGTTTCTAGTCAAAGAAACAACAATAGCACCAACCATGTTTGTAGAATAGAATACCAATGTTTTTTTGATGGATTTGATAGGATGTGTATGAGAATTAAGCAATGGGAGTGGAGAAAAGAAGAGACAACTAATAATAGATCAAGTGAAGGCATTGGAGAAGAACTTTGAAGTGGAGAACAAGCTTGAACGATAGCGGAAAAACAAATTGGCACATGAATTTGGATTGTAGCCAAGACAAATAGCTATTTGGTTCCAAAACTGCCATGCTAGGTGGAAAACCAAGCAATTAGAGAGAGATTATGGCCTCCTGAAAGCGAATTAAGATTCACTGAAGCTCAATTACGAAGCCCTTAATCATTATCATGAAGCCTTGATAAAACATATTAGGGAATTGAATGCATAGCTTAATACTGAAAACACAGAGGATGGTAGCTTGTTTAACAAGGGGGAGGATATTTTTCTAGAAATAGACAAGGAGTTGAATAGTGGATCATTAGATAGTAATTTGAGTGTGATCCTTAACGATGATAATAGTTAGAATCCTGAGATTTCTTCTATTAGGTTGAAAAGCTGTAGTAGATGATATATCAAATTATAATAGTCAAGCATGAAATCATGGATTAATACATACTGACAGGGAATGGTGTTGAAGATTATGGAAGCACGCGTCCTCACCTCCGGATTAGTTATTAACTCCGTCAAACTGGAAGTGGCACCTTGAAATGCTCACGACCCGGTGCACAAAAAAAAATTCCTTGGCGAGTTTTAGGTCTTTATGCTCATGACCTAGTGAACAAAAAAAATCCTAGGTGAGTAGTAGGTTATCATGCTCATGACCTATTCATGATTTGGTGCACGAAATTGTGTTCATCACAGATCCTCTCCTAGGAGGAACTGTGATGAACAGTGAACACATGTGATTTTTAGGATTTTATTTATAATTGTAATATATATATATATATATGTATGTATGTATATATAATGGATATAAATTTTTATGAATTCAATATATTTTTATGAATAAAATATGAAATAAATTTAGAGGCATAAAATTTACATTTATTTGATATATTTTATAATTTATGAAAAACCTAAGTTAACTTAAAATGAGAAGATCATAAAAAAGATATATTTATTATTTTAATAAAATGGAATAAACAAAGCTAATATTAAAAATCTTATGCAATGGTTTAATTCTTATAAATTTTAGTAGGGTTAAAAATAAAACTTGAATTCAAATCAACTTCGGGGTTGATCCCTAACTAAAATTCCTTAGCTAAATATACATTTTATGGTAGTGAATCCATGAGTCTCAAAGAAAAGAACATATCAAAATATCAGTAATACCTAAAAAATATAAAATATGTATTGTTACCTTTGAAAAAAATTTTGTATAATTTTCTCTAATAAGTATCATAATAGATAATCTCTATGAATATCCTTAGATAACTTTGATTTTCTTTGCATATCTCTTAATATTATGTAATTATTTCAGTATCTTCCCTAAAAATAACTATTAGTACTTCTTCATTTTTTTTCCTACAATATGTAACGATAAAAAAAAATTGTTTATATCTACATATGGATATCATAACATTACTATCTCAATAAATAGCCACAATAAGTTGGTATCATACAAATAATTTTGACACTAACAATTGGTTTGTTTCATTCGAAATGTCATACTAAAATTCTACTTTTCTTTACTCCCTTCTTGCATGTTTATTGTACGTGCCTGCTACCCATAGTATGTGATGTACATATAATTTTCTATGCATAGTAAGAGGAAAAATGGCATGAATAATTCTATTTTTGCTTCTAGAATCACTATACATTGCATGCAGTGTCCATGCAACAAAGGTACTAAAATAAGATGGTGGCACACTTTTTTTGTGTTTAAAGTTTCGTATTAAGCATATCTTTTTCTTGACAAAGGATATTATATTGGCTCGAATTCACATGCACTATGTGAATTAAAAATATGAAATACCTCACTATCAATACAATAAAAATATACATATAAAAGATACCCTTATATGCTAAGAAAGATAAATTGAAATAATGTATATATTGGATACTCTTATCCATAAATAAAAAATAAACAAAATAAAATAAAATAAAAAAAAAATTATATAAAAATTGAAATTATAACATAGTAAGTTTTCTAGAGAGAGTTTTGGTGGTTTAATGACTTGATTTTAATGACACTAACCTCACTAATAAAAATAATAACAAAATAAATATGAATAGATTTAACAACACTTAATACTTATACATGACATTTACTATGTGTATAAAAAAGAATACTTTGAAAACTTCCAAAATTTAAAATAAAACATTAAGGTTTCAAAGAGAAAAAGCCTCACAAGTAATTTATGAAAATGTCTCACATGGAGCCTACAAAAACCAAGAGTTCCATATAAATTTATGAAAACCAAGAGATATTATATAAAATTTACAAAAATCACATTTAGCAGCTTATCCCTTCCGGTATTTTTTTCTTGCTTAATATTGAAAACATTTCTTTTGTTCAAAGTTGGCTACAATTAGGTTTCAAGTATTTTAACTATACTCATTGACATGAAATAGTCAAGAAAACACTCATTTTCGACATGGAACACTAACTCTGAAAGTAAACAAAAACTATAGGAAACTGAAAGATCTTTTTCCTTCTAGATTACAGAGTAAGAAAATCCATCCCCTTTCATGCCGAAATGTAAGTAAGAGGCCCTGACAATCTTCGATGCAGTTAGAGAAAAAAAATAATAGAACTTTCCAGAGACCCCTTGGATCAAATAGCTGCTGTATATAATCTATTTCATCCTTCTACAAAAGTATGTAAAGAAGTTTAGTTAAAAATAATGATTCGTATAAGATGCATTATAAGTTTTTTTTGTCTTTCACAATTAGGGCAATACAATGACTCAGAGAAGATGCATTAAAATAAGATATACCTTACAGAATTGGATACAATGAACATAAGCTTAGTTATAAAATTAGCAAGGTTGCTTCTCTTCATTTGGTAAAAATAAACTAACTCTAAATTGTTCATGTATTTCAATTACTAAAATAGCTCAGGAAATCAAAATATAATATGAAAAAACAACCAATGGCCCTACAATAAAAAAAATCCTAGCAGTGCGAAAGATCAGATTAAATTATAGTGTAAACTAGAAACTTAGTTTGACTGCATGGAACAAATCATTGATTATGAGATGGGCATCTTACCTTCAATTCATAGAAGTATTGAGTGTGGAGATCAAAAACACCTTCACCATGTTCGAGCACAATTGAACCAGAAACACCTTGCCATGTTCGAAAGGAATTGAATTAGAGATCGAGTGTAGTTGAACCCGTAACACCTACGCCTTGATCGAACTCAATTTAACCAAAAATGTCTTTGCCTTGTTCAAGTGCAGTTGAACCATAAACACCTTGGCCTTCTTCAACCTTCACTGAACCAAATACTTCTTCGCCTTCTTCGATTATAGAAATTATATTAATATTTATAAATTGTTTATTTTAGTTTTTTATTAGTAGTAATTTTAATTTAAGTTTATTTATTAATTAAAATATTTTGAAAATTATTATAATCATTTAATAACTTTTATAATATTTTTTAATACAAATATTTAAATATCATAATTAAAATTTTCAAAAAATTATTTTGTATAATTTTTTAATTAATTTATAATCAAAAAATAATTATTTTAGTCTTATTTAATATAAATTTTTATTCGTATTTATATATTTATGAAATATTTTATTTATAATATCATATTTTATAATTATATGAGGAGATTGTATTTTTCAAGGATTGCTCATCTATAGACCATCACATACCTATAATATAGAAAATTAAATAAAATATTAAAATAAATAATGCTAAAAAATATTAAATTATTAAAAATTACCGACAGAAATTATCACAGGCCCAAATAGCCAGGGAAAAATCTCTAGCTAAATGCATATATTTTTAGAAAATAAACATTTAAGGAATAATAGCTTCCAATTTTATATAAAATTGTAAAAAAATAAATTAAAAAATTTATTTAGAGACAAATTTTGTTTAGATCTAATTAGCTATGAAAATTCCATCACTAAATTCATCATTATTTTACCGGTTTATAATTTCGTGGATTCAACGAAAAAATTAGCGATGAATTATTTACGGAACTGATTAGCTAGTGAAATTCAGTAACTAAATCCGTCATTATATTCTAGGTGTAATTAGCTAGGGAAATTCAGTGCATTTATTCATCACTATAATCTAGATGGAATTAGTTAGGGAAATTCCGTCACTAAATTCATCGTTATATTTGCAACTTTTCATTGCTTGGAAGCTACGAAAAAAATAGCGACGAATTATGTATTGATCTGATTAGCTAGGGAAATTTCGTATATAAATTCATTGCTATATTTGCTACTTTTCATTGCGCATAATCTATAAAAATAATAGTGATGGATTATGTTCAGATCTAATTAGTTAGAGAAAATCTATCGCTAAATATGTAGCTAAATTATGGATTTTATTAGCTAGAGAAAATTCATCGCTAAATTCATTGTTAAATTACGGATTTTATTAGCTAGGGAAAACCTGTCGCTAAATCCATAGCTAAATTACGGATTTTATTAGCTAGGGAAAATCTATCATTAAATCCACCGCTAAATTATGAATTTTATTAGCAAGGAAAAATCAGCCGCTAAATATGTAGCAAAATTATGGATTTTATTAGTTAGGAAAAATTTGTCGCTAAATCCGTCGCTAAATCCATCTCTAGGTATATGATTTTATTAGCTAGGGATATTCTGTCGCTAAATCCATCATTAATATCCTTACATTTATTGAGCAAATTTATTAAAATTTTCCGTCCCTAAATCCATCACTAAATTCCTTGCTTTTCTTGAGCGGAATTTACGAAAATTTTTGCATCACTAATCTGTTGCTAAATTTCCCACTTTTCTTGAGCGGAATTTACGAAAAAAATTTTGTCTCTAATCCATCGCTAATACGCTGCTAATTTTTATTTTAATAAAAAATCATAAATCTCTTGCTATTCCTTAGGTAATCCCTAGCTATTTAGCTAGGGAATGATCCCTAACTAAAATTTCCTAGCAAAATATATATTTTCTTGTAGTGATAGAGAGATTAATAGAGAGATAAATAGATAGCTAGAAAGACAAATATATATCTAGCTAAATAGATAGATAGCTAAATAGATAGGTAGACAAAGAGATAGACAGATAGATAGATAGCCAGCATGAAAGACGGATAAAAAAATAAATAGATAGAAATATAGAAAGATAGAATGATAGATAGATAGACATACAAATAAATAGATAGATAGACAGACAGACAGATAGATAGATAAATAGACAGATAGATATACAAACAGATAGATAGACAATTAGATTGATAGATAGATATACATACAAATAGAAAAAAAGATAGACAGATAGAGAGATAGATAAATACATAGATAGACAGACAGACTAGACAGATATATAGATAAACATATAGACAGTCAAATAGAGAGATAAATAGACAGTCAAATAGATAAAAAGATATACAGGTAGATATCCAGACCGATAGATAGACAGATAGACAAACATATAGATAGACAGATAGATAGACATATAGATAGACAAATAGAAAAATAGATAGATAGATAGATAGATATACAGACATATAGATAGACAGATAGACAGAAAGATAGACAGATAGATAGACAGACAGATATACAAATAGATAGACATATAAATAGATAGATGGATAGATGGATAGATAGATAGATAGACATATAGATAGACAGATAGACAACCTGATATATAGAAAGATAGATAGACAGACAAATAGATAAATAGATAGATAGACATACAGACAGACAAATATATAGAAAGACAAACATATTGACAGACAAATAAATAGACATATGACGTACATATAGATAGAAAAAAAGATAGATAAATAGATAGAGAAAGATAGATAAAGAGATAGATAGATAGATATATTGACAAGAAGATTGACAGACAGATTGATAGAGATATAGACATACATATAGATGGATATATAAACAAATAGATAGATAGACAAGTAGATATACATATAGACATATAGATAGACAGACAAAAAGACAAATAGATAGACAAGAAGATTGACAGAGAGATTGATAGAAATATAGACAGACATATAGATGGATATATAGACAAACAGATAAATAGACAAATAGATAGATAGACAAGTAGATATACATATAGATAGAGAGATAAAAAGATAGATAGATAAATAGTCAAATAGACATACAAATAGAAAGACTAATAGACAAAATGATAGGTAGATTGATAGATAGAAATATAGAAAGATAAATAAACAGACAGATAGAAAGAAAGATAGAAAGAAAGATAGACAGAAAAATAGACAGAAAAATAGACAGACAGATAGACAAATAGATAAAAAAGATAGATTGATTGACAAATAGACAGACAGATAGACATAGAAAGATACAGATAGTGAGATAGATATATAGACAGATAGATAGGTAGAAAAATAGACATAAATAAAGAAAGAAAGAAAGAAAGATAGTTAGTTAGACATACAGATTGATTGAGTAATAGAATGATAGACAACCTGATAGACAGATAGATAGACAAACAAATGGACATATAGAGAGAGAAACAATTAGACAGACAAATAGATAGACTAATAAATAGACAAATAGACAGTCAAATAAACATGCAAATAGATTGATTGAAAGATAGAAAAAAAGACAGATAGATAGACATACAGATAGATAAATAGATTGACAGACAGATTGATAGATAGACAAATAGATAGATAGGCTAATAGATAAACATATATACACAAATAAACAAATAAATAGATAGACAGATAGACATATAGATAGACAGATAGATAGACTAACTGATAGATAGATAGATAGATAGATAGATAGACAAACAGACAGATAGACAGATATATAGAAATGTATATAAATAGATTGCTAGACAAATAGATAGATAGATCAATAGATAGACAAATAGTTGATATAGACAGAAAGCCAGACAGTTAGACAAATAGATATATAGGCAGAAAGATAAATATGCATATAGATTGTTAGAAAGAAAGACACATAGATAGATAGACATATAGACAAATAGACAGACCAATAGAAAGTCAGATAGATAGATAAATAGATAGACAAATAGATAGACCAACATATAAATAGAAAGATATATAGATAAATAGTTAGATAAATAGATAGACATATAAATAGACATACAGATAGATAGACAGACATATAGATAGACAAACATATAGACAAACAGATAGAAAAATAGATAGAGAAATAGATAGATAGACAGATAAATAGACATATAAATAGACAGATAGAGAGACAAATAGACAAATAGATATACAGAAAGATAGGTGAGGAAATAGACAAACAGAAAGATAGACAAATATACAAATAGATATATAGAAATAATAGATTGACATGCAAATAGATAGATAGATAGATAGACAGATAGACATATAGATAAGTGATAAAAATACTTAGACAATTAGACAAACAATTATATATAGATAGATAGATAAACAAATAGAGAGACAAATATACACACAAATATACAGATAGATAGACAAATAGATAGACAAATAGATAAAAAGATAGATAGACACATAGATTGAAAGACACACAGACAAACAAATAGATAGATATATATACAAATAGATATACAGAACGATAGGTAGACAGATAGACTGACAGATAGACAAATATATAAACAAAAAGATAGACAGGCAGATAGAAAGACATATAGATAACAAATAGATAGACAAATAGTCAAATAGATAGATAGATACACAAATAGATAGATAGACAGACAGACAAATAGATAGATAGACATATAGACTGACAGACAGATAGATAGACATTATGACAGACAGAAGATAAACTGATAGAGAGACAAAAATATATACATACACATACACAGATATATATACAGATAGATAGACTGACAGATAGACATAGATATAAAAATTGATAGACAGTAGATAGAATGACAGATAGACACACACATATAAAAACTCATAGATAGATAGATAGACAGACATACAGTTATTACTACTAAAATTCACCAAATTACTAACCAATTATTTGTTCGCTAATTTAGTATTTTTTTGGTTGGTATACCAATTTGCGACCATACACCGACCAAAATAATTGGCTGCAATTTTGCTCATGCTAATTTTTTTATCGACAAAAAATTAGTTGGTCTGTAAATTACCCACCATTTACTGATCCTCTACCGACAAACATTTACCGAGTATATTCCAACAATTTTTTGATCAAACTAATTAGGTCGGTACATGGTCTCTAAATGGTTGGTAATTAACTACCATTTGCATACCATGCTAATAGATATACAAATAGATAGATAGATAAAGAGATTGATAGATAGATTGATAGATAGACAAATAGATTGACATGCTAATAAATAGACATATAGACACAGATAAACAAACAAATATATAGACAGATAGACATATAGACATACAGACAGATAGATATACAGACAGACAGATGGACAAATATATAGGAAGCTAGATAAATAGATTGATAGACAAACAAATGAATAGATATATAGATAGGTAGATAGATAGTCAGACAGATAGATATAAAGACAGATAGATAGACAAACATATAGATAGGCAGAAAGATAAATAGTCAGACAGATACTTAGAAAGAAAGACACATAGATAAATAGATATATATATAGATAGATAGACAGAAAAATAGGTAGACAGATAGATAGTTACATAGATAGATAAATAGACAAATAGATAGACCGGTAGATAAATAGAAAGATAGATAGATAAATAATTAGATAGATAGATAGACATATAAATAGATACACATATCGATAGATAGATAGATAAATAGATAGACAAATAGATAGACTGATAGATAGACAGATAGACAAAAAGATAAATAGACTTATAGACAGACAAATAGAGAGTCAGATAGATAGATAGATATGCAGAAAGATAGGTGAAACAAATAGACAACTAGATAGATAGACAAATATACAGACATATATATAGAAATAATAGATAGATATGCAAATAGATAGATAGACATGTAAATAGATAGACAGATTGACATATAGATATGTGATAAAAATACACAGATAATTAGACAAACAATTATATATAGATAGATAAATACATATTTAGATAGATAGATAGATAGATAAAAAGATAGATAGACAGATAGATAGACACACAAATAAATAGACACATAGACAAACAAATAGACTGATATATAGACACATAGACAAACAAATAGGCTGATATATAGACACATAATGGATAGATAGAAAGATAGGCAGACAGATAAATTGACGGATAGATAGAAATATAAACAAAAAGATAGGCAGGCAAATAGAAATGCATATAGATAGACAAATAGATAGAAAAATAGACAAATAGATAGATATGTAGACATATAGATAGATAGATACACTTATAGATAGACAGACAGACAGATAGACAGACAGATAGATATATTGACAGATAAACAGATAGATAGGTATATAGACAGACAGAAAGATAGATAGAAGAGAGACAAACATATATACATACAAATAGATTGATATATAGATAGACCAATAGATAGACAGATAGATAGACAGATAGATACAAAAACAGATAGTCAAAGAGATAAATAGACATACATATATTACTACTAAATTTCACCGAATTACCGACCAATTATTTAGTCGCTAATTAGGTATTTTATGGTCGGTATACCAATTTGTCACCATACACTGACCAAAATAATTGGTTGCAATTTTGTTTGCACTAATTTTTTTACCGACGAAAAATTAGTCGGTCGGTAAATTACCGACAATATGCTGATCCTCTGTCGACAAACATTTATCGAGTATATCCTGATAATTTTCCGACCAAAATAATTAGGTCAGTACATGTTCTCTAAATGGTTGGTAATTAATGACCATTTGCAGACCAACCACCAACAAAAAATTACCGACTATATTCCAACCAATTTCTGACCAAAAGTATTAGGTCGGTAAATAGTCACAAAATGGTTAGTAATAACTGAAAGAATTATGACAAAAAATAGACCAAATTTTTTTAAAATCATTCATCGGTTAATGATCTCCAAAAGTACTACTGATCATTTGGTGAAAGTTTACCGACCATTGATATCAAAAAATTTTGATCGGTTTAGTCGCAATTCGGTCTGTAATTACCGACCAATTTTTTTAGTAGCTTTTCTATAGTTTCTGCATAAACTATAGCACATACAATAACAAAAAACATCCAATTCACTTCTAGTTTTGATGTGTGTAATATACTCAATCATCCAATCTAGTTTCATAATCATTATGATGTGATGTTTCTGGTCCACACAGTTAGATGTTGGGTATTGGGGTAGAGCTGTATGCTGCTGCTAGTCCTGATGTAGTTGCTGCAAGTGCTGTTGTAGATGATGGAGTTGATGCTATAGCTGGAGCATTATGCCGAACAATCCGAGGTAGATCATCAGGGTTAAACTATTGTCCTCCTTCCTAAACCATCTTTGTAAGCTAGTCAAAATGCAGACGTAACTCATTTCTATCATCCTCATTCTTGATCATGCATCACTCGGTATCGGCCAACTGAAACTGTATCGAATTTTGCATCGCATTCTGAAATTCCTCCATCTTTGAGAACAAATTTGAAACTGGTCCTGAAAATTCAGCTTCATGGTCTAGTCGTCTTTACGAGTAGAATGATGATGGAGATGCCATAGATGGGCATCTTTTCCTTGCCACCAATAGCCACATACCAAATTTGATTCGTATCAACTAGTAGAGCTGATGAATGAGAACTACCTATTGCACCATCACATGAACCTGAAGTAGACTGGAAATACGTTTGAGTCATAGCAGCTAATATTTCCTCATATCTTGCCTAATAAAAAAGTATGAAAAGTATTTCAATTTATATACAAAAAAAAAAGAAAATTTAATTTATTTATTTAAACTTACATTTGCTACACGAGATCTCTAATCAATGAACGTTTGATCATCATGAGCTTTCGTGTGCGTGTATCTGAATAAGCAAGGAGCACTGGGCTTCTTACCCTCTTTGCGTGTTTATAATTACATATAATACATATGTTAATTAAATTGATAAAAAATTGCTTATGATAAATGAAATTTAGGCATAATTGAACACATTTCACAAAGTAATAAACATAAAAAGTATAAAATAGAAATAATACCAATGCTCATTCGTGCTCACGCATAGAGTGAGATCCACAAGTGTGTTTAGACATGCCGCCACCCTCTCCAACCCGCTCTAAGCGATGATTGCCACTTTGTTTATCATACCTCTTCCTATAATCCGGATCTTCCTATCTGCTCCGCCACTCCTTGAAAACATGATCCGGGACACTCGAATCTTTTTCTTTCTTTTTCAACCATTTATCTTTGATCTCGTACATGGTGTCTTTATACCGACTGGCAGCATGTTTGTAGAAAACACTTTTGGCCACCTTTTTTGGCCGTGTCCACATATAAACTTTCTACAATTATAAAGAAATAATTTTTAATCAGTGAACAAATGAATACATAAAAGATGTAAAAATTTTTAGGTAGTAATTTTTACCTTAAATTCTCTCCAAATCATCAATTAGTCTCTATGTATGAGTGACTTCCAATTATGTCCATTAGGTTTAAAGGACTTCCTAAAAATTATCTTCAAAATCCTAGAAATGAAGCTAGATGACTCTAACTGTGTCCTGTAACCAAAGATTTATTAGCAAGTAAGAATTAAAATAATAAATTATTAAATCATTTGTTAAGATTTATATCTTATGGTTTATAAATTGTCGGATCAAACTGAGCAACAGGGAGACTCTTGTCTGTAGGGTGCTCTGAGGAAGACTCTCCAACATATCCATCCTCTCTCTCCTCTCCCCCACACGTCTCTTGATTATTTATCAAAATCTTAGGAAAATTATGTTTATCATTTAGTTGATGTTGCTGCTACTTTGGTACATTCACAACCATCTCTATCTGCTGTGGCGTCTCATCTATCCATGACCCTCTACCAATTTTGGGCATACCTGAGGTCATGCTGCCTATACCATAGCTCGTACGACCTTGCAATGTGCTGCCTCTACCTCAACCACTTTCCATATATGTAAAAAATACATAAAACAATGAAAATAAACAAAAATGATTAACAATTAAAATAACATAAAACACACTGTCTACTCATTTAAATTAGAATCATCAAAATTTAGTTTGTCTTCTTCTTCAGATGTTGTAACATCATTTTCAAACTCATATTTATCACTCGTTTCTTCCTCATTTTCAATTAAATTTTCATCAACATATAATTCCCCACTTGTATCCATCTCAGAAGATGCGCCTAAAAGGACATCTTCGTCCCCCACCACAGCTCGATTATAACTTCATTGTCATCATTTTGAAAAGCTGGTTCTATGAAATCAGTACTTGGTGATGCGTGGATGTCAATTTGAGCTCTTGCTTTTATCTTGCACACAGCTTTCCAATCCTTTCTAGGACCAGTCTGACCTGAATATTCACAATAATAAACTTGTGATGCTTGTACTGCTAAGAAAAAAGGTTTATACTTGTTTTATAATTTTTTATAGCGCACATCAACAAGTTTATATCGAAGATGGACAATAATACTAACATGTGGTGTTGGGTCAAACCATTCACATTTGAATAAAATAGTTTTTTTAACCGGCAGGGCTTCAAATTTTAACTCAATCACTTCGACCAGAGTCCCGTAATAGTCAAATTCAGTTTCATTGTATATATATCCTTTAATGCATACCCCTGTATTGTTTGTTGCCACGTAGCTACCATATGATTTAGTGTGAAATTTAAAACCATTCACATAGTAACCACTATACATTTTAACCACTCTTAGGGGACCTTGTGTTATACTTCGAAGATAATGATTGAAATGTATTTTCACGATTATGAACTTGTAAACAAAATT
Source organism: Sapria himalayana (assembly GCA_029783825.1). Lineage (NCBI taxonomy): Eukaryota > Viridiplantae > Streptophyta > Magnoliopsida > Malpighiales > Rafflesiaceae > Sapria > Sapria himalayana. Next base: position 51,363 of record JAREIK010001027.1, read on the forward strand.
AAGTAGATTGTTTAGATTACAATTAATAAATTTTTATTAGAACAATACAATTATTTTGTGATTTTCATTATAAGTAAATATATGTATTTTTCAAAAAATAATGGAAATTCTTGCTCCGTCATGACATTGATAGCTTCTTCATCCATGTTTGGAAACTCTTTACGTTTATATGTAACAAAATGACTAAAAAAATTAAAAATTATTGTTAAATTGATAGGAAATACTAAATTATAATGCTTAATAGATGTCATTTGACTATTAGAAAATACTTACTCAATGAATGGTTGAACATCTAGACAATTCATTAGGACATATAGATGAGAAGTAGTATATTCATAAATTGCAAGATATCTTTTCTCTTCAGCACCAATTACTTTACCCGGAGTCTTGAAAATTTCAAACATATCATTATCCACATTGTCATAAAGATAAACCTCATTCTACGTTTCCTTAAGTGGAAGAGTTGGATCTCCTTCTTTGAAATAGAATGATGCGAATTTTACAGCATCATCCATAATATAGCATATTGCTATAGAACCCTCCACCTGAGCCTTCTTCATTATTGCATGCTTTATTTTCCTCATGTATCTACAAAAAAATTATTGAAAATTACAAGTCATTTTTGTGTATATATAAATATATATATAAGAAAAGATTTAGTTTAGTGAATTAATATTATCTTTTTGGAGGATACATCCAATGATAATGGACAGGTCCAGCAATCCTAGCTTTGTAAGCCAAGTTCATTGGAAGATGTTTCATTGAGTCAAAAAAATTGGGATGAAAGAATTTTCTCAAGATTGCATAAGATAATAAGAATTTGTCCATCCATATTCCTCAACTCCTCATCAGTCAATGAAGATGAAGTTAGTTGCTTGAAGAATAAAGAAATCTCAGTTATCAGCTCCCATATTCTATTAGGCAGGAATTCTTGAAGAGTAATTGGTAACAACATTTGAATGAATACATGACAATCATCACTCTTCGTGCCAAACATCTTAAGTTTTTTCGCATCCACACATCTCCCCAGATTAGAAGCATACCCATCTAAAAATCTAAGTTTTTTTATCGACTCCAGCACAACCTTCTTCTATGATTTATTAAGAATAAATGGCACATTATGGCATATATTGGTGACACGATTTTTTGAAAATTGAGGGCGATGACAATATTTATTCAACTCATCTCTTAACTTTACAGTGTCCTTAGTTTTCACTGGAATATTAAACAATGTATTGAAAATATTGTCAAACACATTCTTCTCGATATGCATGATGTCAAGATTGTGCCTAAGCAAGTGTTCATGCTAGTAGGATAAATCCTAGAAAATACTTCCCTTATTCCACCAACATGTCTTAGATATAGATGCATTTACAACCTCAACATCAACATCTATCACCTTCCTTAAGCTTATGTTATTCAATTCCTGTAAAATATGATTCCCATATCTAAGCCCCAAAATTTGTTTAGTAACCTTTCTATTCTTAATGATGTCTTTGGTATTACGTCGATATGGATGATTAAAGGGCAAAAAATTCCGATGGTTGTCGAACAATGATTGTTTTCTGCTCTTAATTAATCTAAAAGTATAAGAATCTTCCAACAATGCAGATATGTTAACATATCAGCTGTACTCCACCCAGACATCATAGAATTTGCTAGAAAGTCAGTTATGGTCCACATGGGGGCAGTGTGCATCTAAAAATTTTTCCATTTAGAAATATCATAAGTTTGAAGCCTAACACCCCAAAGACTTTTCAACTCCTCTATCAATGACTACAAGAAAATATCTATCTTCTCCTTTGGATTTGTAGGCCTGGGCACTAACACAGTCAAAAGCATAAATTCCTCCTTCGTACATAAGTCTGATGGCAAATTATAAGGGGTCACCACCACAGGCCACAAAGAATATTGCTGTCCTGATTGAACAAATGGCTGAAAACTATCAGCAAATAAACCCAGCCTAACATTTCGAACTTCAAAAGAAAAATCAAGAAAATAGCCATCAAAATATTTCCAAGCAGTAGCATCAGAAGGGTGACGCATCTTACCATCCTCCATATGATGCTCTAAATACTACCTCATTTCATTAGTAGTTGTGGTTGATGCATACAATCTCTACAACCTAGTTGTTATTTGAAAATAGTGCATCTTTTTATACGACACCTTCAACTTACGTATTTACAATCTATTTCTAGAACCCCTAACCTTTTACTTCTACCGAGCATGCTCACATATTTTACAACTATTAAGGTCACTATCATCACCCTAGTATATCATAAAGTTGTTCACATAATAATGAATGACCTATATGGATAATCCCAAGCCTCTAACTAACTTCTTCGTGTTGTATAAATTCAACGGCATCAGATTATCTTTTAGCAACAATTCTTGAATGAATTTAGACATATCATCAAATCATGCCTGCGAACACCTATGTCTACACTTTATTTCAAAAATTCTCGCGACTATAAAAATTCGAGAATGCTTAGAATTTCCATGATATACAAGTTTATCTCTAGCTCGAATCATATCATAGAAATTTTTTCCCTCAGCATTAGGTTCTTCATCCGGGTTGAATTCAGGACATGTAGCATCAAAAACTATTTAATGGTATGTAGTGTGATTAATATTATACGAGACCATCTGATTAGTTTCACTTAATGACACCCATACTGAACTTGAACACCTCTGGTGGACTTGCTTCTCACCATGGTATATCTAAACATAGTAATCTGCCACAAAACTATTTCTATACAAATGCATCTTCACAGTCTCAAAATTTAAAAACTTTTTATTCTAACAATTAACTAAAGTGCAAGGATACCTTATGTCTATTCCACTATTCACACACTCAGGATGTCTCAGAGTAAACTCAACAAATTCATCAACTTTATCCCACCATTCATTAGAGAACATTTCATTCACTAATCGACCCTTGTACATACATTCACAATCATCTTCCATAATTAGTTAAAAAAATCAACAAATATTTTGATTTAATTATATGAATAAATATATGTATATATAGTTACAAATATAGTTATATATAATTATATAGACATTTATTTAATTATATAAATATTTATATATAGTTATACACATATAGTTTACCATAATTTTGTGTATTGTTATACATGTAATTAAAAATATTATTACATGTGGTTATACATATAGTTACACATATAGTTAAACATATATTTATACATGTAGATATATATATTTGTTCATTTAATTTTATATATTTATACATATAGTAATGTATAGGTATAGATATAGTAAAATACTATTTTATACTACTATATACAAGTGTATATTAAATAGAAGCTGTAAATTAAATATTTATATATAATTATGCATAAAACTTTTATAATTATGCATATTATTATGTGTATATACTTTTTTGAAAAAACATATACATAGAAAGTGAATATTGTTTATATATGTTTTTTTTTTCAAAAATGTTTGTGATCATCATTAAAAAAAACAAAAAAAAAAAACTACTATCTTTGATAAGTATTGAGTATACGTAAACTATATATATCTTTTTGAAAAACATACATGAAAAGTAAATTTATATATGTTTTTGAAAAAAAATATATAATTAATATAGTATTTTGTATATATACCAATATAGAAAATGTAAACACTATATATATATATATATATATATATATATATATTTATTTATTTAAATATGTTCATACATTAAATATTTTATAGGTTTTCAAATATATATATACTTTATATGTTTTTTGAAAATGTATTATGTGTATATATATATATGTTTTTGAAAAAAATATTTACACATAGAAAAAGGATATTGTGTATATATATAAGTAGAAAATGAATGCATGTATATATGTTTTAAAAAAAAATTATAAACACATAATATTGGATAAGTTTTAAATAAAATATATACTAGTATATTCTTTGCTAAACATATTGGGCATAAAATGTATTTTTACATATAATGTATGATGTATATATATGTTTATTTAAAAAAATACTTTTCAAAAATATTCTTTAATATTTATTTATTTTTTTATTTTTTTAATTTGATGTGGTAGGGAGAGGTGGAGTTCTTTAAATTTCTGGAGATGCAATTTTGGATTTTACTACTTAAGAGCTCTAAAACATAATTATTTTTAACTTTGGGGTATGCTTTAATGAAAATTTTTTTAAAAAAGAGATTTTTTTAAATATTTTTATTTTGAGGTCTATTAATATATCAAGTGAAAATGTGGAGTATATTTCATACCAAATAAAATTATTGTATTATTTAAAAAAAAAGTATGTATTGTTTCCATATGGAAAACTATGTATTGCCCTTACATGAATGAGTAGACACAACACTAGTAATTTGTGTAAATATCAGATTGTATTTTAATGACCATTAAATTATAATAACACAAAACTATTATTTATCAACAAGTAGTACAAAGAGAGAGATTATGCAATAAAGTATGGATACATGGATACTACAAGTTTGACCCAAGTGAAAAGTTTATATATACTGTTATGGACATTTAAGATTAGCATTATATAAAAGTTTGATTTAACATTAACAATATATAAATATAAACCATTAACATTAAGATTAATCGGAATGCAAACATAATGAAATTAAAATCAAAATTACTAAAAACCTAAAAATATAAACAATAGATGAACAAATTATAAAAAAAATAAAAAATTATAGTTTAATTAATTGTGTCGAGTCAAAATCATGTTATGTTAAATGAAATCGAAGCAGAAATAAAGAAATTAGGAGAACATAAAAACCTAATACCTGAATATACTGAAAAAATGAAATTTTGAATGTCTATATGTAATTCAGAGAGACGGAGATGTGTATAAGCAATTTGAATGAGAAGAACAAAGAAAAACTTACCTGGATTTAGAAGAAATATCAATTTTTTGCAATTTTGTGCTCACAGTCGGCTTTAATTTGATAAAATGGAGTTTCAAATAAATTTACGTGTTAATGACTTAGGAAATGTTTGTCAAAACAAAAAATTAAAACAATGATTTACTGACCAAAATTATGGTCGGTAAATAATCGGTGAGAACAAAGTTATACATATTTGGATGATCATTGTACTGACCATTTTTAATGGTTATATATTTTTGGTCGTAAAATAGTCAGTAATCTTTTGGGAATGTTTTTTGCATATTCCATCCTAATTTATAGACCATATTCCCGACCAATTATATTTGGTTGGTTAATATGGTTGGTAGTTGGTCGGGAATTAGGTCGAAAGTATTTTTATCCTATTCACTTATTTGGATCTCTAAATTGGTCGTGAAATGGTCAGTAATTATCGTCCTATTATAATGATACGTCATTAAATGCTCGGTACTATATTCGACAAACACTCTATATACCAATTCCCGAGCAAAAACATTTACTCGGTAATTATGGTTAGTTTTTGGTCGGAATTTTTGTTCGGAAATATTTTTTTTTGATACCCTTTTTTGGTCTCTAACTAGTCATGTTTTGGACAACAATTACCAACTGAATTTTATGGTCAGAACTCTGGTCGGTATTATCATAATTTTTAGTGCCATAATTATAGCCTCCGATCGCCATTTTTCTATTGTCATAAAGTTGTCCGAATCACGCCACGTAATATCTAGTAAAAATCTCATCACTTATACAAGCTTTGTATGAGGAACAATATGGTATCATATCTATAAGAAATTTAAACCACTCAGTCAAATTAAAGTAAAAAAAGTTATCTTTTGATAAATATATAATCCTATAGTATATATGTAAATATATACTAGCATTTCACTCGTACATATATTACAGCAGTATATGTACATAAAAACTACATTATTATGTGTACATATATACTGAGTAAAATATACTCAGTATACATGTATATAAAATACTACAGTATTATATGTACATATATACTGACTTTATTCATACGTATATTCTGCATTTGTTGCTGTTGCTACTACTCCCACTGCCACTGCCACTCCTACCGTTGCTGCCACTACCGCTACTACTGCCAATGCCACTATTGTATCCACCGCTGCCACTGCTGCTTTTACTGCCACTACTGCCGGTGATGTTGTCGCTGTTGCCATCATTGCCGCCGCTGGCTACTGCAGTAGCTGCCATCACTGCCACTGCTACCCTTGTCACCAGTGCCGCCGCCGCTACCACTGTCAAAATATTTCTCTTGTAATGGGAAAACTATTCAGATGGCTATCAAGCCATTTTCTAGTTGTCGTGCTACAAATGGATGTTTGACCCAAATTTGATTAAAGAAAGTTACATTCAATATAAAATAACATAATAATAACATTTTCCCGCGTAAGTCATAAAAAAAAGGAAAGACTACCATGCACATTTTAGTTCATTGCCAATGGAGTTTATTGTAATCAAGGAGAACCAACTTGATCAGAGAAGTGCCGTAGCTCTGATTTAGTTTTCAAGTTGAAACTAGCAGATGATGCATTTTCACAATCAAACAACCAATCTTGCTTCACATCAGCAAGGTGCACATCAATTGCTCTCAATAGTTTTTTCCTACAAGAAAAAAAAGGTAACACTGAAGCTTAAGATTGAATCAATGAACATATACATACACTATGGCCTCAAGACAGTTTTTGATATGGATATTCATGTTTTTGCAGAAGCCATTTCCATATGGAACTAGACATCTGTGTTGAGCTAGCTTTGTGCACAAATAGAGAAAACAACTAAAATGGACTCATCTTAGAGTTATATCTATTATTTTTAGTCCTAGAATATTTACTACAATTAGTAATAGTCAATTCTAAAACATTTTTTTCTTCAAAATTTTGGTTATTAATGGTTGTAGTATGTAGTTCAATTGTATCTTTAAACATACAACACCCATTCTAATCATCTCATATTTTATTTCTTGGAGATGGTGTTTGTTGATCTAAATATGCATTAAAGAGGGACTATTAGGTTGAGAAAATTTTTTTTTTCTTTGGGAGTAAGCATCAAAATCTTCTAAAAAGTGACTGATTGCTTTGTAAAGGCTGATGGTTCTAAACTTCACTCCCTCCACGTTGAGTTGCTGCAGTATCACCTAGTTGAGATTTCCATGGCAACAACTTGCTAGAGGTTTTGCTGTTGCTGCTCTGGCAAGCCAACTTCCATTGTGTGAGTTTTTTTGCCTACTATAAAATGAATGTAAATGTAATGCATGTGTTGTTTATATTCAATTTTGTAGAGAATATAATTTATTGACAAAGGTGAAGCACGCAAGAAGCTTGCATGAACTCACCCGCTTTATTCTTAATTCCCACTTCGGTCCTGCAATGCAGTGCTCTGAAAGTCAGAATTATTTTTTTGAAATCATTTTGATATAATTTTTATCAATGAAACACTATAAAAAACCATTTGTTTATGAAGAAGCATGTAATCATTTAGTGTATAACCTTCGGAGATAATCTCAATCAATTCTGTCATGATTAAAGCTTGATGAGTCCTGGCCAAAAACCTAGTTGGTCGATACTGGTTCAGAAAAAATGAACTGAGAGAGCGAGTGAGAGAGAGAGACCTGTATAAATGAGAGCGAGGCAGCCAAGTAATTCGCTAGCATTTTGCTAAAACTATCCATAGCTACCATCTTGGCTCCATGTTTGTTGCATGCATTTTCAAGCACTACGTTGATGATTGAACAAGACATGGAATGAAATAAAATATAATAATAATTGTTTTTTGTGGGAGATGATTATTACGGCACAATTTCTCTATTTGGGAGAGCGAGGTTGCTTACACAGGAGAACTAAAACTTGGTTAGATTTTGAAGCATTTCGCCCATTATTTCTCCTCCTTCAATCTCGTAAGAATCTAACTCACCCATCTTCCCACCATATTGGCTGATTCACATTATTTCTCCACCACCTGTCACATACACAAATTCGACAACAAAATCTGGAAGGGACACATATAAGCAATATGAGTAATGAGGGAATAGAAAAACAAGCATGCATTTTGCAACAGTAATGGTGAATGAAGTATATGCAATCAAATTCAAGTAAAATGAGTTCCTCCAATCCACTTTTGAATTTTTACTATCTAAATTATCTAAAAGCTAAAAAAAGGAAAAAAAAATAAATGAAGAGATCAACAACATACACAACATTAAATATTAAAAAATATTTCAATAACAAAAAGATAATACAAGTATGTTATGATCAAAATTAACTAGGATAATTATACTTACACAAATTACAATCAAATAATCACATGTCAAATAACTGCCAATGTTACATTTTAAAAGAGTATCCTACAACCAGCAGCTTGGGCCTCCAGTAAGAATGAACAACATGATCGGGCTAGAGAGATGAAAAGCACTATCACACTGAGTAAAAAAATATCATCGAGCCTTTTATGTTATAATTATATCACATCACTCTCATTAAAACACATTTCTAATATAATCAAGCAAAAATACAGTCATATAATACAATCAATCATAAAATCACACCAGCCCACATCAATTCCTTGTACATCCCTTCTCTACTTTTTATGATCATTTGACCAAGCTTATATGCACGGATGGACATGTATAAATATGTTAATACATCAATCTACCACATGTTTAATGTAAGTGTAAAGCAATTCAAACATTTTAATAATAATAAAGAGTGGATTCACAAATACACAAGAGATTTGAAAATATAACCTTCCATCGCTTATGACTGGTACTTGTAATGAGTTTTAGAGAGTGGATTTGCAATTGCCAACTCATGAGAGTTAATGTCTTTCTTGCCGAGATAGCTCTGATTTGCAAATAAAGAAACAATCATAGAATAGAAAAATGCCACTAAATGAGTTCTGACTAAAATCTATGTCGCATTTAAGAGATGATTTCTTAAACTGCACATTAGCCTTTGAGTGACTCTGAATATCTGATCAATGTGCCCTGTAATCGTAAGAATTCAAAAACTAAAACCTAGCAAAATGAGTCGATGCCAACAATTGAATAGACACAACAAATGATACACAAACTGATTATCAACTTAAAAAGCATTAAGATTCTTATTAACTTGGCGATGCAAAAGTATTACATAGGCAATTGATTAGGTTTTTTTTAAATGATAAAAATGTAGCAATCAGAAACAAGTAAATTATTTAAAAAAGGGTTCATAGTTCATACTTGTTGGTGCGCATTACTTGGTCCCAAGAACAACATAGTTTGATCCGTTGGTCTTTTGAATTCATTAAATTTTGCTCAAAATATTGCAAAAAGCATTTTTGTCCTCCTACATTTTTAGTCTCGATTTGATTTAGCAACAAGTTCCTACATTGTAAGGGGTTCATTTTGCAGCAAAACACTAGGAAGGGACGCAATAAAAACCCATAAAATTGTTTTACCCGTATCAATTGATCCACTCTAGCATTCAAATTGTCCAAAGATGCTTCCTTGTGAAGAGTTTGTAGTGTATAAAGTAGGTGAGAATTGATATCAATTGAAAGATGTTGTTGAATGAGGGGATTAATATTTGAAGAGGGATATGATTTGATGATATTAAAACAAAGTAGGATTAATAATCATATTTCAGATTTAAAAAATTTATGAATTAGCATGGAATATACTTAGACATAAAGATTTATTACACTTATTTTACACTTTTATCAGAAAATCTTTATAAATGAGAGATTTCTTAAGAGTTTATAGTAATTTATAAGTAACTACCAATTATAATTGATATATTTTAAAATCCAATTTTTACATTCTTGTGGAATTCAAATAATGGATGACTATGTTCTTCCATTTGGTCTTCAACTTCATGACTTATTCAAATGTTAAATTAGATATACTTTTCTATCTAATAAATATCATATCTTTATGCGATAACAAAAATTTATCCAATCTCTATGAATAGTAAGTCTCAAATTCAAGATTTTTTATGCACGATCTCTTCATTCTTTTGAGGTAAGACTGTCAAGATAATATACTAGTACAATTTATTTTCTTATCTAGCCTTCATATTTTAAATGCTTCCAAATATTAGGATGCGATAAGATAGATATGGAGATCACATTCACACCCAAGTTTCATAAGACTCTTGCTTTAACAAGATATATAAAAAGAGATAAATATTTTAATAAATTTACCCAATACCTTTGTAGAGACTGTGTTTGAAGAGACTATGTAATACACAAAATTTTCAATTGATCAATCATCTTAATATATTATTCTCTCATAAAAAAATTTAACTTCAAAGTTATTATGAAAAGCAATATGAGTATTTAAACGGTCTCATGATCAATACTTACGAGACAACCTCTTTGAGGATAAGATGTTATACTTAAAATTATATGAATTAGCAAAAAAAAAAACTCAAAATATAATAAAATATGTACAATGAGTATATAAAATCTCAACTTGGATTGTGTCTACTCACATGTTGACAGCTCATATATAAAGTATAAAAACATGAACCCAAATAAAATGCAACATCCTCAAATTGATGAACAAATATTTATGATATCAATTTTTTTAAAAAATAAATTGAAAATTATTCAAGACTTTCGTGAAGATATTCACTTGTTAATTTATTATATAAACATAAAATATACACATAATATCATTTTAGATCTGTTTTTTTTGGAAAAAAATAATTAATTTTCTATATATTTAATTTGCTAGTGAAATATCAAAATAAATATTATATATCATTATCATGAAAATTTCGTAATAATATTATTTATGATTATACACCTAAGATTAATCACCTAAGAAATTCTTAATAAAATTATTTATCAAAATAAATAACAAAATATAATATCCATTGATGAACAAATACTCATGATATCAAATTTTAAAAAAAATTGTTGAGATTTATTCAATACCTTGATGTAAATATCCACTAGTTAATTTATTATATAAACATAAATTATACACATAATATAATCTTAAATCTTATTTTCTTTGAAAAAAATAATTCATTTTATATACTTTATTTGTTCTTGAATCATCAAAATTAATATTATATATCATTATCTAATTATTATAATAGAAAATAAAAAGAAAAACAAAATAATATTCAATCTCTTCAAATAAATAATTAATCTAAAATATCTCACTTATGATAATGTTCATCAGATTTAATTATGTATCTATATCAAATCTCAAAATAATTAATTATTTATTATTTTTCAAATATATAAAATCTCAACTTAAATATGAATGCTCGAATAATTGTAAAAGCATTGATCCCTAAAAATTATAATAATTATATCTAATATTATAATAATCATATAATTAATCTTACATATGATTTTCTAATATGTGATAGTTAGTTAAATAAATCAGATCAAACATAAATCTAATATTTTAGTCAATCAAAATATCCATTACAATACAAGTCAAAGGATCAAACAAAAATACAAATATCAACTACATATCTTATCTATGACAATATAATCTCTCATTAAGTATATAAATTTTATCTCATGAAAATATCTAATTTATTCAAGATCCATATAAATCTACAACTAAAAATACTCTTTGAGCTGAGTGATTCACATATCATCTTTTTTAACAATAAGAATATTATGCACTTATACAATTAATATAATCAACCAACTAAAAATTCACATATCAAGCACTCCATTACTATTTTAGTTATACAATAACTTCTATAATATATAAGTAATATTCAAAATTTAGATAGTTACTCAATATATACACACATATATCCTCTTTATTACTACCATGAATATATATAATCATGTTTAGCTCATGTATCAATCATCTATTTGATGATGCCAGCTCTATACTAATGTCATTTTGACAATTGGAAAGAAATATCTTGAAAATGCTCAATAAATATTAAAATGAACTCTCACAATAAGAGTCACCTTATAATAATCTACATCCTTATTTGAATAAATTATTACAATAGAAAATCACAAACAACCAATAATAACGAATCATGTGTGTCAATGTACTAATTCCTAGATCTAATTGATGTTGATATTTTTCTCTTCTAGCAATGTTTGAAAAATATCTAAGATAATATAATACTTCATAAAAAAAATTGAGTATCATAGAATTAATAGAAGGAATAATAAAAGAGATTAAAGAAATAAAAAAACATAAGAATAATAATACATATGAATTAGAGTATTATGGAGAACAATATTTAAATTTCTTCCAAAAAATAATCAAAAGATCAAAATCAAAAAATTCAACTATAAAATTATCTAGCTTCTCAAGAGACTCTCTCTACTTTAAATAGGTTGTTTATATTATTTTTTTCTTAATATAAACTTTTTATTCCTATATAATCAACTCTTCTCATTCTCAACTGATTCTATGTTGGGAGGAGAAAAATTTGTTATATATTCAACTCTTTTCAAGAGAGTTATCATATCATCTAGATTTGAAATAAATCATTATAAGCAAGGAATGCCTTCACTTGTGCCTGCACCTATCTCAATTCTCATGAGGAATGCCTTTTAAAATTATGGTTTGATCAAAAATTTTATAAGAATAAATATAAGTGTTCAAAAAAAATAAACATTTAAAGTAGATAAAAAATTTTGAGATAACACATTAATTTATATTTTCTTATATCTTTAATTAACAAGATTATAACTTAAGAAATTATCTGTTGCTTTCCCTATAATGTGTTTTTTTTTTATTTCATAATGCAATATGATTTTAAAAGAGACCCAATATTATATGCCACATATGACTATTCTTCATTGATGTCAAAGCCCAAATATTAATTATAAAGAGCCACCTTTTTTAATTAACAAAAACTTACATCCATAATTAAGTTAATAAATAAAAATTTTATACAATTTTAAACATTGTCAAGGCCCACATCATAATCATTATACCTAATTTCCCTTCCCTATGAAAAAAAGAATGGCCCTACCAAAAAATGAAAAGAAACCCCAAAAAACCTGACATTGTCATCCCTAGATTATTAACCTAACCATCACTATTGACATAATAGTTGAATATCAAGAAACAAAATGGCTTAAAATTTTATTTCTTTGGTTTCACTTTGACATGTAAGTCTCAAGTTCATAAGTAGAGAGAATAAGACATTGATTATACATCATCATCATACTAGCTATATGGCAAGAATTCATGGGACACACAACTGATTGTTGATTGTGACAAGAGAAAACATACTAGCAAGCTCAGGCCAATCAAATGACAAAGATAAGAAAGGAGGTGTGTATCAGCTTTCTATCAAGAATTGCTCACCAAAATAATTTTATTTATAGTTATATGTTATTATACATATAGTATATATACTTATTAATATTTTTATATATTTAAACATATAGTTATATATAAATATATTCATACAATTAGTTATACATAAATATATAAAGTTATAAATAAATATATAGATTTACATATATGTATACATAGTTATAAATATAGTTATATTTAATGTTGTAGAGTGTTATATAGTTATACAAATATTTATATATAGTTATACAAATATTTATACATAGTTATACACATATAGTTAAATATAATATTGTATGTTATTATAAATGTAATTATAAATATAGTTATATGTGGGTATACATATAGTTACACATATGATCATAATTCTAAACACTTAAAATAATCAAATCCTACTTGCGTTATCATGAGAAAGATTTTTGAATCCAAGATTTCTAAAATGTTACTAGTTGGATGGTTGGTGGCATCATAAAATGGGTATAAGCCCTGGGTTTGAAACATATCACTATTCTTTGAAGAAGTATATTTTGGTAAACCCTATGAGAATCAAAAATTGATTATTGAATTTTGAAACTATTATTTTAAATTTAAATTTTTTAAAAACTTCTGTGGGAAAAACAAAGTCGATGCATTTCAGTGCATCGAAAGTGGATAAATGTTATAATGTTATAGGAAAAATGTTAAGGGGACCCAAAATGAATCAGGTGTATGTGACAGGTGGTGGAGAAATAATGTGAATCAGCCAATATGGTGGGAAGATGGGTGAGTTAGATTCTTACGAGATTGAAGGAGGAGAAATAATGGGCGAAATGCTTCAAAATCTAACCAAGTTTTAGTTCTCCTGTGTAAGCAACCTCGCTCTCCCAAATAGAGCAATTGTGCCGTAATATTCATCTCCCACAAAAAAACAATTATTATTATGTTTTATTTCATTCCATGTCTTGTTCAATCATCAACGTAGTGCTTGAAAATGCCTGCAACAAACTATTTACAATTTTTAATTTTAATATAACATTTGGGGACCCAAATCCAAATTATTTATGATTTGGATCTTCCAAATTTTTATACTAATAATTACCTTCCTTTATTCATACGGTATGCATATACTCAAGTATGCATATGAGTTTATGCAGAAACTCATTTTTTCATAAACAAAAACATATGCATATGGAGTTTATGAATACTCCGTATGCATAAACATATGCATAAACCCACTTTTGCATACCGAGTAAGCAGAAACGAGTTTATGCATAATGTTTTTTTAATTATATTGGGATAATTATGAGCATCCGAATTTATGTACTAAAATATAACCCAAATCATATATATATATTTTGGATTTCATAACATAATTATCCATTATATATATATATATATGTGTGTGTGTGTGTGTGTGTGTATATATATATATATATATATATATATATATATATATATATATATATATATATATATATTAATGATGAAGATATTAAGTAGTAGTATTATTATTATTATTATTATTATTAGTGTAGTGGAGGAATTCCATTTTTTTTGCAAAGTTAGATAAAAGTTAGTGCTATTTTTGTAAGTAACAAAATATAAAGAATAGTATTTTCATTGTCAAGAAAATCTATTTAATAAATTTCTGAAATTGAACTAATTTAAAAAAATACTTCTCAGAGCAATATTCCTACCTTTTAGTGGTATCAATGGATAATATTAAATTTTTTTTGTTATTTTGTTTTTGTAATTTAAGAGATGCAAGACTAATCTTTTTTTTCTATTTGAAGGTTATAATGATTTGGATTTCTTGTCATGCATGTAATTGCTACTTAAGAGCTATAACTCTACTCTATTTTCATGTTTTTTTTTTCTCTCAATAATTTGGATTTTTTGGCTCCTTTGCAAGACTAATAATTATTCTTGATCAATAATTTATTTTTGATATTTCTTTAATTGCTATGTGATCAACTCGAAAACTTACAAAATACCTCTATGCGACATCAAAAGCAAGGTCACTTTGTTAAGGCTTCTTTGTTGTGCCATCAAAAACTATAATAAAACATTAATTTATCATCTTAATTATACATGATGTATAGTTCTATACTTAGTCACTTACAAGGGATTTGAACATAATGCAGGTTGATGTGTTGGATTTAGCTTAGGTTTAGCTTAGGTTTAGGTTGATGTGTTGGATTTGAACATAATGAATAATTCCTATAAACAATTAAGAAATATTAAAAATTTAAGATATAATATATAAAAAAATGATCATATGGAATACAAATCATGTAAGTGACTAAATCTATTTTTCAAATTAAATTTATAACCTATTTTCTTTGGTTCAAATTAGAAATGTAATCAAATTATGGTGCTAGTATGAATATAATCAAACCCTCATATGACTTATGAGATGTCATTTCTCCGGTGGCTATTAAGCTAGCATGAAATGAATATAAATCATTCTAGCCATAGGAATCATAATAAATCTTTCTTTTATGGTGCAATATAAATGGATGGATGAATTAACTTCTAAATTATTGATCATACAATAAATACAAGTGGCTCGGACAACATTGAGAAGTAATTGTTTAATATGAGTACATAATGAGAGTATAATGATTCAGAATAATTTAAGGATGACATTGCACGAGGGTTTATTATCATGATCCTATGGCACTCTCATTCAGGGGCTATGTTGTGTTTGTTTGATTAGATAAATTTCAAAGGATTTAAAATACTTTAAATTCCAATATTAGATGTTTTTGCATTTTTAATCATAATTTTTTATAATTTTTATAAATTACTTATAAAGTATAGTAAAAGTTTATGTATACTATTTATATAGTTATATAGATATAGTTATGTTTAAATAGTTTATGTATACTATTTTTATCGGCATATAGATATAGTTATGTTTAAACACACTTATATAAAATGCACTTATATTTATGTATACTATTTTTGTATACAATATATAGTTATGTATATTGAAGTAGTTATTAATTCGGCATAGCTACTGTGCACCATAAAAATCCACACAATGACAATGCATTATATCACAAATGCATGAAGTATGTATACGAATAAGTATATAAATGCAATCCAAGAAAACTACGGTGAATAAAGGAGAAGAATTTCGGAAACAATAAATAATAGAATCAATACGCATAAACTTAATCTTTGATCAAGCAATCCAAGATTATCGATGAAGAATAAATGTATAAAATGTACCTCAATCAAATAACAAATTAATACTTAAACCTCGAATAAATATTGTTACGTCGAATTCGAGAGATAGATGGTGGAATGCAGAGGAATTCGGTTCACTTGTTAGAGATGCATTATCATCGAGAGACAGAATGTATATTTTAAGAAAATATTTATATTTTTAATTATTAAAACATTAAATAAACAATATATATATATATATAATACAAAAATACTCATTAATTTTATTTACTATCAATATTTTTTCGACAAAATTAATGTGCATGTAGCAAGGTATAAATGAATAAAAGACCTTTTTAATTTTTTATTATAATATTAATTAAATAATAAATATATAAACAATTAAAAAAATATATGTTTAGCCTTAAAAAACTAGCAAATAGGTACAAAAGTAACAATCTTCATATAATAAAACATAAATGAACATATGATTTGTCTTCTAGCCACTCGCCTAAAAGTTATAAAATACTATTAATGTTAAAATATATATAAAAATTTATATTTTATGGTTATAAATTATTAAGAATTCATATTAATTTTTACGATGATAATATGAAATAATTATAAAGCTATAAAATTGTATATTATTTGATATCATTAATTTTTTTTAAAATTCAAAAAATTACATAAAGTAAGAAGATAATTAAAAAAAGTTATATTTATTATTTTAATAAAAACTTAATGTTAAAAGCTAATAGTAAAAATATTACTCAATTATTTAATTCATATAAATTTTAGTAGGAGCAAACATCTATGTATTTATTTATAAATATTAATTTATTTTCTTTTAACTTTATTAAAAAAATTATATTTTTATTATATTTCAAGATTTTCAAAATTTTTATTATTTATTTTTTTTAAAGTTTTCTATAATTATAAAATTTTTCTTTTACTTATAATAATATTACTTTTTAGTAGTTTATTCATCAATTTAAATATTTTTGAAAATATTTTCTATTTTATCATACAATGAATTAATTTATATTTATATTAGTAGAAATTTTAATATATGTTAATTTAATTTTTAAAATATCGAAAAAAATTGTTATACTTATTGAATTTATTATTTAATGTTACTTTAATACAAATTATTAAGTTTCTTAATTGAAAATTTTAGAAAAATTTTATATATAATTTTTTAAAAAAGTAATACATCATAAAAATAGTTATATTAGTCCTTATTAATATAATTTTTTTTATTTTTATATTTTTTAAATTATTTATTTATAATATATTTTTTTATGATTTTACGAGGAGAATGTATTTTTAAAAGGTTTGCTCATTTATTGACCATTAACATATATTTAATAAACAAAATTAAATAAAATATCAAAACTAATAATAAATAAAAAAATTAAATAATTAAATATTCGTCGCTATATTATGGCTTTTATTAGATAGAGAAATTCCGTTGCTAAATCCATCACTAAATTACAAATTGTATTAGTCAGAGAAAGTTCATCCCTAAATCCGTTGCTAAATTAAGGACTTTATTAGCTAGGGAAGTCCGTCACTAAATCTGTCGCTAATTTATTGATTTTATTAGCTAGGGAAATTCGATCGCTAAATCCGTAGCTAAATTATGGATTTTATTAGCTAGGAAAAATTCGTCACAAATTTGTAGCTAAATTCTGGATTTTATTAGCTAGGGAAAATCCATCGCTAATTCCATAGCTAAATTATAGATTTTATTAGCTAGAAAAATTTCATCTCTAAATTCGTCGCTAAATTAAGAATATTATTTACAAGGCAAATTTCGATGCTAAATCTGTCGCTAAATTAAAGATTTTATTTGCTAGGACAATTCCGTCGCTAAATCCGTCGCTAAATTAAAAATTTTATTTGCTAGGAAAATTCCGTCACTAAATCCAATCCTAATTTACGTATTTTATTAGCTAGAAAAATTTGGTCACTAAATCCATAGTTAAATCACGGATTTTATTAGCTAGGAAAAATTCATCGCTAAATTCGTCACTAAGTTCAGGCTTTTATTAGCTAGGGATATTCCATCGCTAAATCAGTCGCTATATTCCCCGCTTTTCTTCAGAGAAATTTATGAAAATTTTTCTTCGTTAATCCATCGCTAAATCCATCGGTAAAATCTATGATTTTCTTGAGCGGAATTTACGAAAATTTTGCATCGCTAATACGTCGCTAAATCCGTAGCAAAATCCCCTAGTTTTTTTGAGTGGAATTTACCAAAAATTTTCAATGGCTAATCCGTCTCTAGTCTGTTGCTATTTTTTTTTTCAACGAAAAATCATAAATCCCTTGCTATTCCCTAGCTAATCCCTCACAATTTAGCTAGGGATTGATCCCTACTAAATTTCCCTAGCTAAATCAATATTTTCTTGTAGTGCCCAGGAGGACCAGCCAGCCTTTTATATATCTATAATAGGCTAAAACTCTACACAAAATATTTGGGTACACACAAACATATTCACAGACATATAAAAATATTAATTATAAACATGAACAAACATGAGTCTAAGTTGATAGTCTTACAACTTCAACAAATTGCTAAAAGATGGCCATTAATGTTGTTTAGGGAGAGATAGAGAAGACAAAAATAAAATGTTTCAGAATGCATGAAGATAATAGAACCTCAGCCTCCATTTGATCTAACAAAGAATTGTAAAGATGGAACACAGCCATAGGAATAATTATGGCAATGTCTGAAGGCTTAAAATCACAAAATGAGGCTACAGCAGCATAGGACCATAATTTATTCATGCGTCTCACAACTTCTAAAGCTAACGTGCTCACTTCCTAGCACGAGGAGGACCAACCAAGCCTTTTATTTACATATAACATGCTAAAACTCTACCCAAAATATTTGGTTACACGTAAACATATTTACAGACATATAAAAACAATAATTATAGAAATGAACAAACAAGAATCTGAATTGAAAGTCATACAACTTCAACAAATATCTAAAAGATGGCCAGCAATGATTTTTATAGAGTCGGAGAGAGAAAACAAAAATAAAATATTTCAGAATGCATGAAGATAATAGAAGCTTTGCCTCCATTTGATCTAGCAGAGATCGGTAAAGATTGAAACCATCCATAGGAAGGACCATGATAATGTTTGAAGGCTTCGAATCAAAAAATTAGGCTATGTCTTCGTGGGACTGGAATTTATTTGTGCGTCTCACAACTTCAAAAGCTAACGTGCTCTTCCTAGCACCATGAGGACTAGCCAATCCTTTTATATGCTTATAATATCCTAAAACTCTACCCGATATATTTGGGTAGACACAAACATATTCACAAACATAAAATGATTAATTATAGACATGAACAAACATGAATCTGAGTTGATTCATACAACTTCAACAAATATCTAAAAGATGGCCAAAAATGATGTTTAGAGAGAGAGATAGAAGGCAAAAATAAAATGTTTTAGAATACAAAAAGATAATAGAAGCTCGGCCTCCATTTGAACCAGCAGAGATTAGTAAAGATGGAACCAATCCATAGGAAGGACAGTGGCGATGTCTGAAGGATTCGAATCAGAAAATGTGGCTGTGATTGAGTGGGACTAGAATTTATTTGTGCATCTCACAACTTCAGAAGCTAACCATGCTCTTACCAACACTAGTATGACCAGCCAAGCCTTTTATATACCTATAATAGGCTAAACTCTAACCAAAATATTTGTGTACACACAAACATATTCATAGACATATAAAAATAGTAATTATAGTCATTAACACACACAAATCTAAGTTGATAGTCATGCAACTTGAATAAATATCTAAAACACAGCTAGCAATGATGTTTAGAGAGAGAGAGAGAGAAGGAAAAAATAAATATTTCAGAATGCATGAAGATAATATAAGCTTAGCCTCCATTTGATCCAGCATAAATTGGTAAAGATGAAACCCATATATAGTAAGGACCATGGCAATATCTGAATGGTTCGAATCAGAAAATGAGCTGCTTCGTCGTGGAACCATAATATATTCATGCGTCTTACAACTTCAGAAGCTAACCTCCTATCCCTAGCACCAGGAGTACTAGCCAAGCCTTTTATATGCCTATAATCGGCTAAAACTATACCAAAAATATTCGGACACACACAAACATATTCACATACATATTAAAATAGTAATTATAGACATAAACAAATACGAATTTGACTTGATATTCATACAACTTCAATAAATATCTATTAGATGGTCTGCAATAATGTTTAGAGAAAGAGAGAGATAGAGAAATCAAAAATACAATGGTTCAGAATGCTTGAAATATATAGAAGCATTGCCTCCATTTGATCCAACAGAGATCGGTAAAGATGGAACCCATCTGTAGTAAGGACCGTAGAAATACCTGAAGGCTTCGAATTAGAAAATGAGGGTGTCTATGTGGGACCAGAATTTATTCACGCGTCTCACAATATCAGAAGCTAACGTGCTCTTCCCAGCACCAGGAGGACATGCCAAGTCTTTTATATACATATAATAGGCTAAAACTCTACCCAAAATATTCGGGTACACACAAACATATTTACAGACATATAAAAATACTAATTATAGACTTGAACAAACATGAATCTTAGTTGATTCTCATATAACTTCAACAAATATCTAAAAGATGGTCAGTAATGCTGTTTAGAGAGAGCATGATAGAAGGAAAAAATAAAATGTTTTAGAATGTATGAAGATAATAAAAAGCTCAGCTCCATTTGATCCAGCAAAGATTGGTAAAGATGGAATCCATCTATAGGAAGTAAAGTGGCAATGTATGAAGGCTTCGAATAAAAAAATGATTATATGTTTGTGTGGGACCAAAATTTATACGTGCATTACACAACTTCAGGAGCTCACTATGATTTTCCAAGCACCAGGAGGACCAGCCTTGCCTTTTATATACCAATAATAGGCTAAAACTCTACAAAAAATATTTGGGTACACATAAAAATTTTCACAAACATATAAAAACTATAATTATATACATGAACAAACATGAATCTGAGTTGATAGGCATACAAGTTTAAAAAATAACTAAAAGATTGCTAGCAATGATGTTTAGAGAGAGAGAGAGAAGACAAAAATAAAATGTTTTAGAATGCATGAAGATAATAGAAGCTCATCCTCAATTTGATCTAGCAAAGATCGATAATGATGGAACCCATCCATAGGAAGGACCGTGGCAAAGTCTAAAGGCCTAGAATCAAAAAATGAGGCTGTACCTACGTGGGTCCAGAATTTATTCGTGTATCTCATAACTTCAGAAGCTAACATGCTATTCCAACACCATTAAGACCAGCCAAGCCTTTTATATACCTTTAATAGGCTAAAACTCTACCCAAAATATTCGAGTACACACAAACATATTAACAGACATATAAAAATTGTAATTATAGACATGAACGAAGATGAAACAAAGTTGATTGTCATACAACTTTAACAAATATTTAAAAGATTGCCAACAATAATGTTTAGAGAGAGAGAGATAGATTAGGCAAAAATAAAATGTTTCAGAATGCATGAAGGTAATAGAAGCTTTGCCTTCGTTTGATCTAGTAGAAATCAATAAAGATGGTACACCTCCATAGTAAGGACCATGACTATGTTTGAAGACTTCGAATCAAAAATGAGGCTGCATCTGTGTGGGATCAAAATTTATTAATGCGTCTCACAATTTCAGAAGCTATCGTGCTCTTCCCAGCACTAGGAGGACTATCTAAGCCTTTTATATACCTATAATAGGCTAAAACTCTACCCAAAATATTCGAGTACATACAAACATATTCGTAGACATATAAAACAATAATTATAGATATGAACAAACATGAATCTGAGTTGATAGTCATACAACTTCAACAAATAGCTAAAAGATGGCCAATAATGTTGTTTAGAGAGGGTGAGAGAGAGAAGAAACAAATAAAATGTTTCAGATTAATTTAAGATAATAGAAGTTTAGCCTCAATTTTATCCAGCTGAGATTGGTAAATATGGAACCCATCTATAGAAAATACCATGACAATGTCTGAAGGCTTTGAATTAAAATTTATTCGTGCACCACACATCATATGTCCTGCAAAGAATCATTGTTCAGTTAGCCTGCAAAGCAAATAACAAAACCAGGATAAAGAAAAATGATACCACCAAAAAAATCTCATCTTGTATAGCTACACATAGACAAAAATAAAAAACTATTCAGAAATAATTTTGATACAAAATTATTTTCATAATTAGATGGTACATTTGTGTCAGCCTCTCCTACATAGTTTCTTAGCTGGATCTCAGAATGCTATTTGTTACTTCAAGGCCACTAAGTATGACTCCTTATAGGATATCTACTATTGTATTAAATTCTTAATTTCTTTCATCTTATCATTCACTTCTTTTATTTCTTAAGCAATCCTTGAAGATGAGAATATGAGAGGAAACTTAAGGTAGATCTCCATTAGAAAATGTCTTTTACTTCAATAACACAAAAACCATCCTGAAAGCTAATAAGATTGATTATATGTACACTATCACGAGTAAGAGTTAAAGCCTAACAAATTTTACTTTTAGTATAATGAATATGCAATATGTTTTTTGAAAATGCATATGTTTTAAAAAATACATGTATTGTCCAAAACATATACAATTTAATTATATAGTATATATATTAAATGTATATAGAATATGTTTTTTGAAAATATATACATTTTCGAAAACATATATATTTTTGTTATAAAACATGTTTGAAAATATATTATGCATACATGTTAAAATGTATATATATATATATATATATATATATATATATATATATATATATATATATATACATTATATAGTATATGTTTAATACATATACATTATATAGTATTACGATTATAAATTAACATTAATTGTTTATATGTTAAAATGTAATATATTTTAATTATACTAAATAGTTTTACTTTTTCTAATGAGCATGAGGGTATTTTTGGATTTTACTATTTTATTATATTAAAATTAAAATATTTTTTTTTGTTTTTATCCATTTAAAGAAAAAAAAAATAAAAAAAGTGAGTTTTCTATTAATGATTTTCATATGATATCTATTTTACATAATTTTCCTTTTCAATAAGCAAGATCAAAGTTATTTCAAATCATATTAAGCAACTATTTATGCTCATTCTCTATTAAAAATATTATACTTTTTTTTATCCCTCTACCCTTCTCCCAAAATAAACCCAAAATTATTATTGGCTTCATATATATGCTATGATGCTTCATGATTAGAATAGGTAAAACTCACATCCCAACATCTGAACAACTTGATAAAATGATAGCATCATGGAAAATGTATTGAACATCTACGAGAATCGGACTCATATTTTTAGTGTTAGAGTATTCATCCTTTTTTGCCGATCAGACTACCATGTTGTTGGTTCAGATTCATATTATCATGCTATTTGTTTTTAAAAATATTATTCTTGATAGTAATTATGTACAAAAAAGTTTAGTTAATATATTTTATACTATCTTAGCTTGAGTGTCCATGACAAGTTGCTATGTGTTGATCTTATTCTATCACTATGAAATCATTATTCTAATATTATTAAACTTGATTCAACAAGTCCACTAATCACTAACACAAGAAAGAACACAAGTAGTCGCACACTACGAGGCATCTATTGAAGGAATATTGAAATTATTAGAAATATAAATATTTTATTTCAAGAAATATAAATATGGAGTTATTATGTTTGGGATAAATTTAATTTACAAAATGTTAGATACATGGTAAATATAAATCTACACACACACACACACACACACCATGAAAATCATTATTAAAGATATGTGCAACAATAAGATTTAGATGAATCATGTAGAACAATGACATAAAAGTCTAAAAAATTAATAAAATTAATTATTTTTATATCATATGTTGATACAAGGAGTCACACACAATGAGGCATCTATTGAAGGAATATTGAAAATATTAGAAATATAACTGTTTTATTTCAAGAAACATAAATATGATGTTTTTATGTTTGAGATAATTCTGAGATAAATTTAATTTACAAAATGTTAGATAGATGGTAAATATAAATCTTTACACATACACACACACACACACACACACACCATGAAAATCTTTGTTAAAGATATGTGCACCCATAAGAATTAGATGAATCATGTAGAACAATGACAATAAAGTCTATAAAAAAATTAATGAGATTTATTATTTTTATATCATATGTTGACTTACAAGCTAATCATATGCTTACATGCAAAAATATCATGTGTTAGTTTATATGATTTCCATGTTTTGATTTAAATGAGTGATAAGTTGATTATGTGCTTATTATGTGTTATCATGCATTAATGCCAAGTGCTTGAAAGTGTGCTTGTTACATGATAATGTGTATACCTACCAAGGATTGATTAAACATGCAAAAGCTATGTGTTGGCTTACTGAATGCTAGATCTAAAATTAACTAACTTGAACTTTGTCTAAGAATACAAGTGATTTGGTGTTCCTAGCACACAACAACACAAAATCATAAGAACATTTCAAAGTGAATTGAGAAGCTCTTGCTAAATTATTTTTAATTACACATGTCAAACTTGTTCAATCGAGTTGACTCAATTAAATTTATTTTAACATGCTAAACTATTATTTTATTTTATTTTATTTTATTTTTGAATTCAATCATTACTAATTTTTGTATAATTTTTATAGGGCTAAAAGAAGTAAAGATGAATAATGAGAAAATATGTTTCCTATTATAAGTGATTTTTTGTTGAAAGAGAAAAAAGATAAAAATGTGATGGGAAGATAAGTGTGCATGGTGTTGTGCAACATAAAGAGAAAAAAATAAAATGGAGGAGAAATAGAGAGTGACACTCCTCTAGTAGTTTTTTTTCATTTTATAGACCATGGTATTTGATTTTAGTTAATATGTATTGTGATGTTTTTCTCTTAAAGTCAAATGCTATAAAAATGATAAGTTAGGGAGGTCTGTTCAAGTCTATTTGCAATTTATTTGGCTCCACTAATTTTTTTGTGGTGAATTCTAGTAATTGGATAATTTCTCTTCAATGTTTCATATTCTATTATTGCTGGATGTTAACTAGAACTGATGCATGACTTCGCTATCTATCTATCTATCTATCTATCTATCTATCTATCTGTCTATCTATCTATATATTTGTCTATCTGTTTATATATCTATCTGTCTATTTATTTGTACGACTATTAGTATTTCTATCTGTCTATCTATAGATCTATCTATTTGTGTATCTATCTATATGTATGTCTATTTGTCTATCAATCAATCTATCTATCAATCTATCTATCTAATAGTCTATCTATCTTTCTGTCTATATATATATTTATCAATTTATCTATCTGTCTATCTTTTTATCTGCCTATCTTTCTATCTGACTATCTATTTGTATATATGTTTCTCTATCTATCTATTTATCTATTTGTCAATCTATATATCTATCTATCTATTTGTCTATCTGTCTATCTATCTATCTATCTATCTTTCTAAATATTTGTCTATCTACCAATGTGTCTATCTTTCTATCTATTTGTATATTGGTCTACTCATCTATCTGTGTGTATATCTATCTATCTATCTATCTATCTATCTATCTACCTACCTACCTATCTGGCTGTCTATCTATATATTGATCTGTCTGTCTATATGTTTGTCTAATAGTAAATCTATCTTTCTATATATCTATCTATCTATCTAGCTATTTATCTATGTCTTTCTGTTTGTCTATCTATCTATCTATCTATCTTACTATCTATTTGTCTGTCTATCTGTCTCTCTATCAGTCTTTCTATCTACATGTCTATCTATATGTATAAATACTTGTCTATAAATTTGTCTATCATTTTGATTATCTATCTGAATATTTCTCTATCTAGCTTTCTATCTATTTGTTACACCTAAATGTCTATCTATCTATATGTCCATCTACCTACCTATCTATCTAAGATTTTGTCTATATTTCTATATATCTATTTATCTATATATCTATCAGTATATCTGTTTGTCTATTTGTTTCACCTAACTTTATATATTTATATTTGTGTATCTGTCTATCTATCTATTTGTCTATTTACTATCTACCTATTTGCCTATCTATCTATCTTTTTATGTATATATCAGGCTATCTAAATGTCAACCTATCTATCTCTCTATATATCTGTCTATCTGTCGATATATCTATCTATTTATCTATATTTCATGATATCTTTCTATCTATCTTTATATCTGTCAAAATATATGTCTATCTATATGTTTATGTAATTGTCTATCTATCTATCTATCTATCTATCTATATGTCTGTCTATATATCTGTCTATCAGTATTTCTATCTATTTGACTATTTGCATATATAATTGTCTATCTATTTGCCTATCAATCTTATATCAGACTTTCTATTTTGTCTATCTATCTGACTATCAGTTTGTTTGTCTATCAATCTATATATCTATCAATCTATATGGCTATCTATTTATCTATCTATTTATCTATCTATTAATATGTCTATTTAACTATCTATCTATATGTCCGTCTGTCTATCTCTCTATCTTTTTATCTATCAATCAGCTTGGTTATTTATTTATCTATCTGTCTATCTATCTATCCATCAGTCTGTCTATCTATCTGTCTATCAATCTGTCTATCAGTCTCTTTATTTATATATCTATTTATCTATATATCTATTTGTTGTCTATCTATATTTCTATCTATGAATCTATCTATTTATCTGTATGTCTATCTATCTGTCTATTTCTTTGTATATATGTCTATCTGTCTATCTTTCTATATGTATATCTTTATGTTTATCTATCTATTTATCTATCTATCTGTCTATCTATATATCTATCTATTAGCCTATCTATCTAACAATCTATATGTCTATCTATCTGTATGTCTATCTATTGTCTATATGTCTATATATCTATTTGTATATATGTCTGTATATCTGTCTATCTATCTATCAGTCTATTTGTCTATCTATTTATCTATCTATCTTTGTGTCTATCAATCAATCAATTTATCTATCTATCTATCTATCTATCAATCTATCTATCTATATGTCTATCTGTTAGTCTATTTATCTATCAATCTATCTATCTATATGTCTGTCTATTAATATGTCTATTTGTTTGTCTATCTATCTATCTATGTGTGTGTGTGTGTGTATCTGTCTGTCTATGTAAATGTTTATCTATCTATCTATCTATATATATGTCTATCTATTTATCTATATATATGTTTGTATGTCTATCTCTATGTATCTCTATCTATCTATCTATCTATCTGTATGTCTTTCAATCTATATGTCAATTCATCTATTTATTTGTTTATCTATCTTCCTGTTTATCTACATATCTATCTGTCTATTTATTTGTCTATCTATTTATCTATTTATGTGTCTAACTATCTATCAATCTATATTTCTATCTGTCTATCTGTTTATTTGTCTGTCTATCTGTATATCTATTTAACGATCTATCTATCTTTCAACCTATCTATCTATCTATCTATCTATCTATCTATCCGTCTTTTAGACTATTTATCTATATGTCTATCTATTTGTTTGTTTGTATGTCTATCTGTCTATCTATCTATTTATCTATCTTTCAATATATTTATTTGTTTGACTATCAATTTGTCTATCTGTTTGTCTATGCATTTGTCTATCTATCTAACTATCTATATATCTATTATCTATCTATCTATATGTCTGTCTATCTATCTGTCTATCTATCCGTATAATTGTATCTCTAACTACTTATCTTTTTCTATCAATCTTTCTATCTGCATGTTTATCTCTCTATATTTCTATCAATCTATCTGTCTGTCTGTCTGTCTGTCAATCTATCTGTCTATCTATCTATATGTTTTTCTATCAATCAATCAATCAATCTGTCTATCTATCTATCTATCTATCTATCTGTCTTTTTGTTTACTATTTGTTTATGTATCTGTCTATCAGCCTATCTATCTACTTGTCTATATTTATGTCTATTTGTATCTCTATCTAATGGTTTATTAATATATATATATATATATATATATATATATATATATTTATCTGTATGTCTATATGTTTATTGATCTATCTATCGTTCTATTAAACTATCTATTGACATATCTATCTATCTATCTATCCATCAATATGTTTATCGATTTGTCAATCTCTTTGTCAATCTATTTTTCTGTCTATCTATCTATCAATCTATATATCTATATATAAGTATATCTATCTATCTATCTATCTATCAGTCTGTCTATCTATCTGTTTGTCTATCTATCAATCTACCTATCTTTCTGTCTATTTTTATGTCTATCTATCTACATGTCTAACTTTCTTTATATCTATCTATCTATCTATCTATTTATTAGTCTAGCTATCTATCTATTTATCTATCTATCTATATATCTTTTTCTATCTGTTAATCAGTCTATCTTTCTATCTATCTATCTATCTATATGTCTGTATATATTTATATATTTTTATCTTTTAGACTATCTATTTGCCTGACTATCTATCTGTCTCTCTATTTATTAATCTATCTATCTATCTATATATATGTTTATCTATATGCCTGTCTATCTTTCTGTCTATATTTATGTCTATTTATCTGTGTATCTATCTATCTAATTTTTAGTCTAAATATATTTTTGTCTATCTATATCCCTATCTATCTATATGTTTATCTATCTAATTATCTATCTGATTATTTGTCTTTTTATCTCTCTATCTGTCTATCTATCTACCTTTCTTTCTATATCTCTATTTTATTTATCTATTTTCTATCTATCTATATTTATATATATCAACTATCTACCTATCTATCTACAAATCTATCTCACTATTAATATATCTCTTAATCTCTATGTGTATCTATCTATCTATGTTTATCTATATGTCTATCTATTAGTCTATGTATCTATGTGACTATAAGTCTATCTATTTATTTGTCTATTTGTCTGTCTATTTGTCTGTCTATTTGTCTGTCTATTTATGTGTCTATCTGTCGATCTATTTGTCTATCTATCTGTCTGTTTATATATCTGTCTATCTGACTATCATTCTATTTATCTATATATCTATTTATCTATCTGTATGTCTAACATTCTTTCTATCTGTCTATCTATATGTATGTCTATCTATATGTCTATTTGTCTATTTATCTGTCTATTTATCTATCTATATATCTGTTTATCTATCTCTCTATTAATCTATTTGATAGTCTATCTATCTGTATATCTATCGATCTACCTAGATGTCTATCTATATATATGTTTATAAGTCTGTATATCTATCTATTTATCTATCTATTTGTATGTCGATCTATAAGTTTCTATATTTGTCTGTGTATATGTGTCTATCTCTTAGTCAATCTATCTGTCTATATATTTGTCTATGTTTCGGTTTATCTCTCTATCTATATGTCAGTCCATTTTTTTATCAATCTCTCTGTCAATCTGTCTATCTTTCTATAAATCTATTTGTCTATATGTCTATCTATCTATCTGTCTATTTGTCGATCTATGTATCTATCTATCTATCTCTATTTTCATGTCTATCTGTCTCTCTATCTGTCTGTCTATATATCTGTAAATCTATTAATCAATCTTTCTATCTATTTGTTTGCCTATCTATCTGTCTATCTATCAATATATATGTCTATATATCTATCTATCTCTTGATTTGTCTATCTGTATATTAGTGTGTCTATATATTGGTTTATCCATTTGTTTATCTATCTGTCTCTCTATCTAGCTCTTTCTCTATTTCTTTATTTGTGTATCTATCTTTATATCTATCTTTATATCTGTCTATTTATCTGTCTTTATATCTGTATATCTATCTTTTAATCTATATGCCTATCTGACTATCTATTTATTTATCTCTATGTCTATCTGTCTGTCTATATGTCTATTTGTATATCAATTTGTATGTCAATCTGCATATTTATCTATCTATATTTCTATCTATATGTCTATCTATATGTTTGTCTATATGTCGGTCTATATATCAGTCTATCTCTCTATCTATCTATTTGTCTATCTATCTATTTATCAATCTGTATATCTATCTATCTATTTGGCTATTTATTTGTACATATATCTGGTAGTCTGTCTGTATATATGTCTATCTATATGTCTATCTATTTGTATGTTTGTCTATTAATCAGCTTGTCTATCTATCTATATATCTATCTCTTTTTCTTCTTTCTATCTTTCTATCTTTTTGTATGTCTGCTTACCTATCTATCTATCTATCGATTTATTAAACTGTCTATCTATCTATCTATCTATTATTCTATCTATCTATCTATATGTATGCTAATCTATCTATCTATTGGCTTATCGATCTTTTTATCTATCTATCTATCTATATGTCTATCTATATGTCTACCTATCTTTCAATCTAACTATTTCTCTAAATGTCTATCTATATGACTATCTGTCTATCTTTCTTTATGTCTGTCTATTTGTCAGTCTACCTATCTATCTACCTATTTGTCTATCTAACTATCTATCAATCTATCTGTCTATCTCTTTGTCTATTTATCTATCTATTTGTCTCACTATCTATCTGTCTGCCAGTTGGTCTATGTATCTATCTATCTATTTGTCTATCTATCTGTTAATCTCTCTGTCTCTCTGTCTGTATATCTATCTATCTCTCTCTCTATATATTTGTCTGTATAAATGTCAATCTTCCTCTGTATATATTTTTCTATCTATAGGTCTATCTATCTATCTATTTATCTATCTACCTTTCTTTCTCTCTATATGTTTCTGTATCAGACTATCTATTTTTCTATCTTTTTATCTATCAATATATCTATTTAACTTTCTGTACATCTGTCAATCTACCTATCAATCTATCACTATATCTATCTATATGTGTATCTGTCTATATATATATATATATATATATATATATATATATATATCAGCCTACCTATCTATCTATCTATCTATCTGTATGTATGTATATCTATCTATCTATTTTTTATATGTCTATCAATCTGTTTGTCTGCCCATATGTGTATCTATCTTTTTGTATATCTAGTTATCTATCTCACTATCTATGTTTTTGTATATCTGTCTATCTATATAGCTATATATAAAGATCTATCTATCTATATATATGTGTGTACCTCTATATGCATACATGTTTATCCATCTTTATATCTATCAATCTATCTATGTATGTATCTATCTATCTGTCTATATTCTATCTTTCTGTTTGTCTATCTATCTCTCTATCTATCTTTCTTTTTATCTCTCTATCTGCATTCATTCTATCTGTCTATTTCTTTATTTATCATAATGTCTATCTAATTGACTATCTATATCTCTATCTATTATCTATCAGTCTATTTGCCTATTTTTATATCTGTCTATCTACCTGTTTGTCTGTCTATTTGTCTATCTATCTATCTACTTATCTTTATCTCTGTCTATCTATGTGTCTATATATATATATATATATATATATCAATCAATCTTTCAATCAATATATATATATATATATATATATATATATATATATATCTATTTATCTGTCAGTCTCTCAATATGTATTTCTATCTATATGTATCTCTATCTGTCTATATATCTCACTATTTATCTATATGCCTATCTATTAATATATCTGTCTGTCTATATGTCTGTATATATGTCTGTATATATGTCTGTATATCTATTTATCTATATATCTATCAATTAATCAATCAATCTGTTTGTCTATATATTTGTTATCTGTCTGTCAATCAATTGATCTGTATGTCTACCTAACTATATGTATATCTTTATGTGTATCTTACTATTTGTCTATCTGTTTGTCTGTCTTTTTATCTATCTATCTGTCTATCTTTTAGTCAGTCTATCTTTCTATCTATATGTATATTTTTCTATCTATCTATCTGTCTGTCTGTCTATCTATCAGTATATCTATCAGCCTATCTATCTATCAATCTTTCTGTCTATCTATCTATCTATATACTATATATCTATCTATTTATCTATATGGCTAAATTTTTGTCAGTCTATCAATCAGTCTATCTGACTTTCTATTTATCTATTTTCTACTATCAATCTATCTATAAATCTACCTATTTATCTATCTAATTTTACCTATACCTATATGTCTGTCAATATATTAGTCTATCTGTCTGTCTATCAATTCACCTATCAATTTATCTCTCTAACTGTCTATCAATCTACTTGTCCATCTATATATCCATCTGTCTATCTATATGTATGTCTATTTGTCTGAAACTCTATTTGCCTATATGTTTGTCAATATGTAAGTCTATCTATCTATCTAACAATCTATCTATCTATATGTCTAATTATCTAACTATTTGTTTATCTATTTATCTATCATTCTGTTTATCTATCTATCTATTAGTCTGTCAATCTATCTGTCTGTCTATATATCTATATGATTATCTAACTAATTGTGTATCTATATGTCTAACTATCTATCTATGATTCTGCCTATTTATCTGTCTATTAATCTGACTATCTAACTATTTATGTATTTGTCTGTCTGTCTATGTGTATATCTATCTATTGTCTATCAGTCTATATATATTCTAACTTTCTATCTACCTATATGTCTATCTATCTATATATCTCTCTATCTATCTATTTATCCATGTACGTGTATGGATATATGTCTGTAAAACTATCTTTCTATTTTTTTGTCCGTCTGCATATCTATCTATAAGTTAGTCAAAATGTCTATTTGTCTATCTTTGCATCTATCTATCTATCTATCTATCTTTCTTTCTTTCTTTTTATCTATCTATCTATCCTTATATATATATATATATATATATATATATATATATATATATATATCTAGTTGTCTGTATATCTATCTTTATATATGTCTATGTATAAATTTTGTATGTATGTCTATATATCTATCTATTTATCTTTCTATCTATTTGTCTATCTATCTATCTAAATATCTATATGTCTATATGTATTTTTATTTGTTTGTCTATCTACCTTTCTATCTGTATACCTAACTATCTCTATATCAATCAATCAATCTATCTATCTATCTATCTATCTATCTCTCTATTTGTCTATATATATATATATGTCAGTGAATTTAAATATCTATCTGTATTTAAATATATCAATATGTCTAACTATTTGTCTGTCTATCTGTCTGTCTATCCATCTATTTATTTGTCTATTTGTCTACCTATTTGTCTATCTATCTATATATTTGTATATTTGTCTGTCTATGTGTAAATTTATATGTCTATCTATTTGTCTGTCTCTCTATTTTTTTAACTATCTATTTATTTATCTATCTATCTATCTAACTATTTATCTATCTATCTTTATATCTATCTATTTATCTTTTTCTCTATCTATACTTATGCCTGTCTATTTGTCTATCAATCAATCTATCTGTCTATCTGTCATCTATATATTTGTTTATCTATCTATCTATCTATCTATCTATCTATCTATCTATCTCTTTGTCTTTCTATCAAACTATCTTTCTTTCCATCTATATATGTCTAACTATTTACCTATCTATCTGTGTATCTGTCAATCTATCTCTCTGTCTGTATATCCATTTTTTTATATCTACGTCTATATATCTTTCTATTTTTGTTTATCTATCTTTCTATCTATTTATCTATCTATCTATCTATCTATCTATATGTCTGACTATTTATCTGTCAATCTATCTATAATTCTTTCTCTTTCTCTCTCTATCTGTATGTCTATTTGTCAATCTATCTGTCAGTCTATATACCTTTCAATCTTTCTATCTATCTGTCTATATATTTGTCTATATATCTGTCTATTTATCTATTAGTTTATCTATCTATCTTTCTGTTTATCTATTAGTCAATCTATCTATCTGTCTAACTATATTTCTATATATTTATTTATTAGTTTATCTATTTGTTAATCTATTTTTCTATTTATTAGTTTATCTATTTGTCTGTATATATGCCTCTCTATATGTTAGAGTATCTCTCTTTCTATTTTCCTATCTATCTGTCTGTCAATCTATTTGTCTATCTGTCTATCTATATGTCTATATGTCTTTATGTTTGTCTATGTGTCTGTATATCTTTCTATCTATCTAATGTCTGTCTTTCTATCTATCTGTCTATTTTTCTAATTATCTGTCTATTTATTTGTCTGACTATCTTTCTATCTATCTATCCGTCTATTTTTTTATCAATTTATCTATCTATCTATCAGTCTATAAGTCAGTCTATCTATTTGTCTATCTTTCTATTTATCAATTTGTCTATTAGTCTATCAATCAATCTATCTATCTATTTGTATATCGACTTATCTATTTGTCTATCTATTTTCTATCTATCGATCTATATGTCTATCTATCTATATATCTATTTGTCTATCTATCTATCTATCTATCCGTATGTCTAGCTGTCTGTCTTCTATTTGTGTATCTATATATTTATCATTCTATCTACCTACCTATATTTCTATATATGTGTCTATCTATATATCTGTCTATCTATTTGTTTATCTGCCTTTGTATCTATCTATCTATCTCTCTATCTATCTCTCTATCTATCTTTCTATTTGTCTATCTATCTATTTGTCTAGCAATATGTCTATCTATTTGTGTGTATTTATCTTTGTATCTGTCTGTCTATATGTCTAGTTATCTATCTATCTAAATATCTATCTATCTGTCTATCAATTTGTCATCTATTTGTTTGTCTATCTATCTATCTCTCTATCTATTTACCTATCTCTTAATCTGTCTTTCTATCTACCTATCTATTTTCTATCTATTTATCTGTCTTTTTGTCCGTCAATTTGACTATCATTCTTTCTATCTATTTGCCTGTCTATCTTTTTGTCTATTGGTAGGTCTATCTATCTGTCTATCTAATTGTCTATCTATCTTTCTATATATCAATCTATCTATCTATCTATCTATCTATCTATCTATCTGTCTATCTTTCTTTCTTTCTTTTAGTCTATCTATTAGTCTATATTTCTATCTATTTGTCTATCTATCTGTGTGGCTATCTATCTACGATTAATCTATCTACATCCTTATATGTTATCTCTGTGTCATCTAGTGCTATGACCTATTAGTCTATCTATCTGTTTGTCTATCTATCTATTTAGATATATATCTATCTATCGGTCTGTCTGTCTTTATATTTATTATTCTATCTGGCTCTTCTATCTATCTATCTGTCTATTATCTATATATATATCTATCTA